>JAVTVY010033623.1:0-153744 GCA_036873755.1 Hanleya hanleyi
CCCAGATCTGACTATCCATTCATACACGCCATAGAACATGTCTGGCGTGGAAACTTTATCGCTTCCCCAGATCTGACTATCCATTCATACACGCCAGAGAACATGTCTGGTGTGGAAACTTTATCGCTTCCCCAGATCTGACTATTCATTCATACACGCCATAGAACATGTCTGGTGTGGAAACTTTATCGCTTCCCCAGATCTGACTATCCATTCATACACGACATAGAACATGTCTGGTGTGGAAACTTTATCGCTTCCCCAGATCTGACTGTCCATTCATACACACCATAGAACCTGCCTAGTGCGGAAACATTAGTGGTTCCCCAGATCTGACTATCCATTCATAGACACCATAGAACATGCCTAGTGCGGAAACATTAGTGGTTCCCCAGATCTGACTATCCATTCATACACGCCATAGAACATGCTTAGTGCGGAACTATTAGTGGTTCCCCAGATCTGACTATCCATTCATACACACCATAGAACATGCTTAGTGCGGAAACATTAGTGGTTCCCCAGATCTGACTATCCATTCATACACGCCATAGAACATGCCTAGTGCGGAAACATTAGTGGTTCCCCAGATCTGACTATCCATTCATACACACCATAGAACATGCCTAGTGCGGAAACATTAGTGGTTCCCCAGATCTGAATATCCATTCATACACACCATAGAACATGCCTAGTGCGGAAACATTAGTGGTTCCCCAGATCTGACTATCCATTCATACACGCCATAGAACATGCTTAGTGCGAAAACATTAGTGGTTCCCCAGATCTGACTATCAATTCATACACACCATAGAACATGCCTAGTGCGGAAACATTAGTGGTTCCCCAGATCTGACTATCCATTCATACACGCCATAGAACATGCCTAGTGCGGAAACGCTAATGATTCCCCAGATCTGACTATCCATTCATACACACCATAGAACATGCCTAGTGCGGAAACATTAGTGGTTCCCCAGATCTGACTATCCATTCATACACACCATAGAACATGCTTAGTGCGGAAACATTAGTGGTTCCCCAGATCTGACTATCCATTCATACACGCCATAGAACATGCTTAGTGCGGAAACATTAGTGGTTCCCCAGATCTGACTATCCATTCATACACACCATAGAACATGCCTAGTGCGGAAACATTAGTGGTTCCCCAGATCTGACTATCCATTCATACACGCCATAGAACATGCTTAGTGCGGAAACATTAGTGGTTCCCCAGATCTGACTATCTATCCATACACGCCATAGAACATGTCTGGTGTGGAAACATTAGCGGTTCCCCAGATCTGACTATCCATTCATACACGCCATAGAACATGTCTGGTGTGGAAACTTTAACGGTTCCCCAGATCTGAATATCCATTCATACACGCCATAGAACATGCTTAGTGCGGAAACATTAGTGGTTCCCCAGATTTGACTATCCATTCATACAGGCCATAGAACATGCTTAGTGCGGAAACATTAGTGGTTCCCCAGATCTGACTGTCCATTCATACACGCCATAGAACATGCCTAGTGCGGAAACATTAGTGGTTTCTCAGATCTGACTATCCATTCATACACGCCATAGAACATGCTTAGTGCGGAAACATTAGTGGTTCCCCAGATCTGACTGTTCATTCATACACGCCATAGAACATGCCTAATGCGGAAACATTAGTGGTTCCCCAGATCTGACTATCCATTCATACACACCATAGAACATGCTTAGTGCGGAAACAATAGTGGTTCCCCAGATCTGACTAACCATTCATACACGCCATAGAACATGTCTGGTGTGGAAACATTAGTGGTTCCCCAGATCTGACTGTTCATTCATACACGCCATAGAACATGGCTAGTGCGGAAACATTAGTGGTTCCCCAGATCTGACTATCCATTCATACACGCCATAGAACATGCTTAGTGCGGAAACAATAGTGGTTCCCCAGATCTGACTATCCATTCATACACACCATAGAACATGCTTAGTGCGGAAACATTAGTGGTTCCCCAGATCTGACTATCCATTCATACACGCCATAGAACATGCTTAGTGCGGAAACATTAGTGGTTCCCCAGATCTGACTATCCATTCATACACACCATAGAACATGCTTAGTGCGGAAACATTAGTGGTTCCCCAGATCTGACTATCCATTCATACACGCCATAGAACATGCTTAGTGCGGAAACATTAGTGGTTCCCCAGATCTGACTATCCATTCATACACACCATAGAACATGCTTAGTGCGGAAACATTAGTGGTTCCCCAGATCTGACGATCCATTCATACACGCCATAGAACATGCTTAGTGCGGAAACATTAGTGATTCCCCAGATCTGACTATCCATTCATACACGCCATAGAACATGCTTAGTGCGGGAACATTAGCGGTTCCCCAGATCTGACTATCCATTCATACACACCATAGAACATGCTTAGTGCGGAAACATTAGTGGTTCCCCAGATCTGACTGTTCATTCATACACGCCATAGAACATGCTTAGTGCGGAAACATTAGTGGTTCCCCAGATCTGACTATCCATTCATACACGCCATAGAACATGCCTAGTGCGGAAACATTAGTGGTTCCCCAGATCTGACTGTCCATTCATACACACCATAGAACCTGCCTAGTGCGGAAACATTAGTGGTTCCCCAGATCTGACTATCCATTCATACACACCATAGAACATGCCTAGTGCGGAAACATTAGTGGTTCCCCAGATCTGACTATCCATTCATACACACCATAGAACATGCTTAGTGCGGAAACATTAGTGGTTCCCCAGATCTGACTATCCATTCATACACACCATAGAACATGCTTAGTGCGGAAACATTAGTGGTTCCCCAGATCTGACTATCCATTCATACACGCCATAGAACATGCTTAGTGCGGAAACATTAGTGGTTCCCCAGATCTGACTATCCATTCATACACACCATAGAACATGCCTAGTGCGGAAACATTAGTGGTTCCCCAGATCTGACTATCCATTCATACACACCATAGAACATGCCTAGTGCGAAAACATTAGTGGTTCCCCAGATCTGACTATCCATTCATACACACCATAGAACATGCCTAGTGCGGAAACATTAGTGGTTCCCCAGATCTGACTATCCATTCATACACGCCATAGAACATGCTTAGTGCGGAAACATTAGTGGTTCCCCAGATCTGACTATCTATCCATATACGCCATAGAACATGTCTGGTGTGGAAACATTAGCGGTTCCCCAGATCTGACTATCCATTCATACACGCCATAGAACATGTCTGGTGTGGAAACTTTAACGGTTCCCCAGATCTGAATATCCATTCATACACGCCATAGAACATGTCTGGTGTGGAAACTTTAACGGTTCCCCAGATCTGACTATCCATTCATACACGCCATAGAACATGCTTAGTGCGGAAACATTAGTGGTTCCCCAGATCTGACTATCCATTCATACACGCCATAGAACATGCTTAGTGCGGAAACAATAGTGGTTCCCCAGATCTGACTATCCATTCATACACACCATAGAACATGCTTAGTGCGGAAACATTAGTGGTTCCCCAGATCTGACTGTTCATTCATACACGCCATAGAACATGCCTAGTGCGCAAACAATAGTGGTTCCCCAGATCTGACTATCCATTCATACACACCATAGAACATGCTTAGTGCGGAAACATTAGTGGTTCCCCAGATCTGACTATCCATTCAAACACGCCATAGAACATGCTTAGTGCGGAAACATTAGTGGTTCCCCAGATCTGACTATCCATTCATACACGCCATAGAACATGCTCAGTGCGGAAACATTAGTGGTTCCCCAGATCTGACTATCCATTCATACACACCATAGAACATGCTTAGTGCGGAAACATTAGTGGTTCCCCAGATCTGACTATCCATTCATACACGCCATAGAACATGCTTAGTGCGGAAACATTAGTGGTTCCCCAGATCTGACTATCCATTCATACACGCCATAGAACATGCTTAGTGCGGGAACATTAGTGGTTCCCCAGATCTGACTATCCATTCATACACACCATAGAACATGCTTAGTTCGGAAACATTAGTGGTTCCCCAGATCTGACTGTTCATTCATACACGCCATAGAACATGCTTAGTGCGGAAACATTAGTGGTTCCCCAGATCTGACTATCCATTCATACACGCCATAGAACATGCCTAGTGCGGAAACATTAGTGGTTCCCCAGATCTGACTGTCCATTCATACACACCATAGAACCTGCCTAGTGCGGAAACATTAGTGGTTCCCCAGATCTGACTATCCATTCATACACACCATAGAACATGCCTAGTGCGGAAACATTAGTGGTTCCCCAGATCTGACTATCCATTCATACACACCATAGAACATGCCTAGTGCGAAAACATTAGTGGTTCCCCAGATCTGACTATCCATTCATACACACCATAGAACATGCCTAGTGCGGAAACATTAGTGGTTCCCCAGATCTGACTATCCATTCATACACGCCATAGAACATGCTTAGTGCGGAAACATTAGTGGTTCCCCAGATCTGACTATCCATTCATACACACCATAGAACATGCCTAGTGCGGAAACATTAGTGGTTCCCCAGATCTGAATATCCATTCATACACACCATAGAACATGCCTAGTGCGGAAACATTAGTGGTTCCCCAGATCTGACTATCCATTCATACACGCCATAGAACATGCTTAGTGCGAAAACATTAGTGGTTCCCCAGATCTGACTATCAATTCATACACACCATAGAACATGCCTAGTGCAGAAACATTAGTGGTTCCCCAGATCTGACTATCCATTCATACACGCCATAGAACATGCCTAGTGCGGAAACGCTAATGATTCCCCAGATCTGACTATCCATTCATACACACCATAGAACATGCCTAGTGCGGAAACATTAGTGGTTCCCCAGATCTGACTATCCATTCATACACACCATAGAACATGCTTAGTGCGGAAACATTAGTGGTTCCCCAGATCTGACTATCCATTCATACACGCCATAGAACATGCTTAGTGCGGAAACATTAGTGGTTCCCCAGATCTGACTATCCATTCATACACACCATAGAACATGCCTAGTGCGGAAACATTAGTGGTTTCCCAGATCTGACTATCCATTCATACACGCCATAGAACATGCTTAGTGCGGAAACATTAGTGGTTTCCCAGATCTGACTATCTATCCATATACGCCATAGAACATGTCTGGTGTGGAAACATTAGCGGTTCCCCAGATCTGACTATCCATTCATACACACCATAGAACCTGCCTAGTGCGGAAACATTAGTGGTTCCCCAGATCTGACTATCCATTCATACACGCCATAGAACATGCCTAGTGCGGAAACATTAGTGGTTCCCCAGATCTGACTATCCATTCATACACGCCATAGAACATGCTTAGTGCGGAAACATTAGTGGTTCCCCAGATCTGACTGTTCATTCATACACGCCATAGAACATGCCTAGTGCGGAAACATTAGTGGTTCCCCAGATCTGACTATCCATTCATACACGGCATAGAACATGCTTAGTGCGGAAACATTAGTGGTTCCCCAGATCTGACTATCCATTCATACACACCATAGAACATGCTTAGTGCGGAAACATTAGTGGTTCCCCAGATCTGACTATCCATTCATACACGCCATAGAACATGCTTAGTGCGGAAACATTAGTGGTTCCCCAGATCTGACTATCCATTCATACACACCATAGAACATGGCTAGTGCGGAAACATTAGTGGTTCCCCAGATCTGACTATCCATTCATACACGCCATAGAACATGCTTAGTGCGGAAACATTAGTGGTTCCCCAGATCTGACTATCCATTCATACACACCATAGAACATGCTTAGTGCGGAAACACTAGTGGTTCCCCAGATCTGACTATCCATTCATACACGCCATAGAACATGCTTAGTGCGGAAACATTAGTGGTTCCCCAGATCTGACTATCCATTCATACACACCATAGAACATGCTTAGTGCGGAAACATTAGTGGTTCCCCAGATCTGACTGTTCATTCATACACACCATACAACATGCTTAGTGCGGAAACATTAGTGGTTCCCCAGATCTGACTGTCCATTCATACACGCGATACAACATGTCTGGTGTGGAAACCTTTGTGGTTTCTCCATTCATACATGCGAAAGAACACGTCTGGTGTGGAAACGTTAATGGTTCCCCAGATCTGACTATCCATTCATACACGCCATAGAACATGTCTGGTGTGGAAACATTAATGGTTCCTCAGATCTGACTATCCATTCATACACGCCATAGCACATGTCTGGTGTGGAAACTTTAACGGTTCCCCAGATTTGACTATCCATTCATACACGCCATAGAACATGTCTGGTGTGGAAACTTTAACGGTTCCCCAGATCTGACTATCCATTCATACACGCCATAGAACATGTCTGGTGTGGAAACTTTAACGGTTCCTCAGATCTGACTATTCATTCATACACGCCATAGAACATGCCTAGTGCGGGCACATTATAGTGATTCCCCAGATCTGACTACCAGCTATCTGCCTACACATATAGTGATTCCCATTGGACTATCCATTCATACACGCCATAGAACATGTCTGTTGTGGAAACGTTAATGGTTCCTCAGATTTGACTGTCCATTCATACACGCCATAGCACATGTCTGGTGTGGAAACTTTAACTGGTTCCCCAGATCTGACTATCCATTCATACACACCATAGAACATGTCTGCTGTGGAAACGTTAGTGGTTCCTCAGATCTGACTATTCATTCATACACGCCATAGAACATGCCTAGTGCGGACATTTAGTGGTTTCACAGATCTGACTATCCATTCATACACGCCGTAGAACATGTTGGTGAAACTTTATCGCTTCCCCAGATCTGACTATCCATTCATACACGCCATAGAACATGTCTGGTGTGGAAACTTTATCGCTTCCCCAGATCTGACTATCCATTCATACACGCCATAGAACATGTCTGGCGTGGAAACTTTATCGCTTCCCCAGATCTGACTATCCATTCATACACGCCATAGAACATGTCTGGTGTGGAAACTTTATCGCTTCCCCAGATCTGACTATCCATTCATACACGCCATAGAACATGTCTGGTGTGGAAACTTTATCGCTTCCCCAGATCTGACTATCCATTCATACACGCCATAGAACATGTCTGGTGTGGAAACGTTAGTGGTTCCTCAGATCTGATTGTACATTTACACACGCGATAGAACATGTCTAGTGCGGAAATATTAGTGGTTCCCCAGATCTGACTATCCATTCATGGACGCCATAGAACATATCTGTTGTGGAAACGTTAATGGTTCCTCAGATTTGACTGTCCATTCATACACGCCATAGCACATGTCTGGTGTGGAAACTTTAACGGTTCCCCAGATCTGACTAGCCATTCATACACACCATAGAACATGTCTGCTGTGGAAACTTTAGTGGTTCCTCAGATCTGACTATTCATTCATACACGCCATAGAACATGCCTAGTGCGGACACATTAGTGGTTTCCCAGATCTGACTATCCATTCATACACGCCATAGAACATGTCTGGTGTGGAAACTTTATCGCTTCCCCAGATCTGACTATCCATTCATACACGCCATAGAACATGTCTGGCGTGGAAACTTTATCGCTTCCCCAGATCTGACTATCCATTCATACACGCCATAGAACATGTCTGGTGTGGAAACTTTATCGCTTCCCCAGATCTGACTATCCATTCATACACGCCATAGAACATGTCTGGTGTGGAAACTTTATCGCTTCCCCAGGTCTGACTATCCATTCATACACGCCATAGAACATGTCTGGTGTGGAAACTTTATCGCTTCCCCAGATCTGACTATCCATTCCTACACGCCATAGAACATGTCTGGTGTGGAAACGTTAGTGTTTCCTCAGATCTGATTGTACAATTACACACGCGATAGAACATGTCTAGTGCGGAAATATTTTTTTATTTTTTTTATTTTTATTTTTATTTGCACAGATATAGATACTTGTTACATAAGATTTGGTAACACATAACATAATGACATTTTGGAAAGTATGTCCTATACACAAAAGATCATCTGGCAGCATGTGTACACAACAAAAGCATTTAAACACATAGGAAAAGGAAAAAATAATTTCCTTCATAATAGAAAGAAATTACTGTCAATAACGTAGGACTTCCCATCTTTTGTAATGTTCTACCAAGGTGTTTTTTCTCAGTGCAATAACTTTTTCTAATTGTCTATAATTTTTCAATTCTGTTTTGAAATTAGGTAAGCTCAGAATACTTTTTTGACAACGAGTTTTAAATATGTTAAAACGTGTTTGCAACATATAAAAATTTAAATCTTTATATTCGTTTAGACCGTCTGTTATACCTAAAATAGCAGTTGTTGCGTTAAGGATGAGACTGAAACCACAGTCCGATAACCAGAGATTTACTTCTCGCCAAAACTGATTCACAACTGGGCAGAACCAAAACAGATGGGAAATGCATTCGGACGTACTTTTACAAAACCAACAGGTATCGTGATCCTGAAATCCTATTTTGTGTAAATATTCGTTGGTTCCAAGGATCCGACTTATTATCCTGTATTGGAACCATATTAATCTTGTATCTAGGGTAGCCGATCTAGGAACCATATAGACTCTATTCCAAACTTCTTTGCTATAAACAATATGCAGTTCATCGTGCCATTTACGTTCAAATTTCGGAACCGAATACAATTTGTGAATAAAGAGTGCAGATATTTTTCTACAACCTTTTTTACAATTCAACAATATTAATAGATGATCAGCTATACGTGGATCATATGTACCTAATACCTCTTTACTGTGGACCTTAAGATTCTTTACACTATATTTCAGCGCGTTTATTAATCCATAATATAAAGTGAAAGCTGGACGGAAACCATAGAATTCACAGAAATCCTCATACTCTCGAACCCTTCCCTGAGCGTCTATCAAATCTATATAGTTGACTATCCCCCGCCTAAGCCATTTTGGATAGTAAACAGGTTGATCATTCACCAGAACCGCTGAATTCATCCAGATCGGTTGCTGGATACTACTAATCTGATTCCTACATGTACATATTTGTATGAATTCTGTCAAAGATAGAAATACATCTTTTCAAAAGTAATTATCGCATTTGGCTGCAATGTCTTCAATGGTTAAAAACTGAGAGTGGTACAGGAAGGATATAAGTTACTATGCTCTGCCATTTACATGTAGATGTCAAAATGTAGATGTAAAAATGCGGATATCCGGTGCTTTTAGCCCTCCATCTTTATATGGTTGGGTTATGGTCTTCCGCGCTATTTTGTCAGGTTGATTTTTCCAAATAAAGCCAAAACATAATTGTTCTAACTTTAGTGCGGAAATATTAGTGGTTCCCCAGATCTGACTATCCATTCATGCACGCCATAGAACATGTCTGGTGTGGAAACGTTAGTGGTTCCTCAGATCCGACTGTCCATTCATACACGCCATAGAACATGTCTGATGTGGAAACGTTAGTGGTTCCTCAGATCTGAGTGTACACTTTACACGCGATAGAACATGCCTAGTGCGGAAACATTAGTTGTTCCCCAGATCTGACTATTCATTCATACACGCCATAGAACATATCTGGTGTGGAAACGTTAATGGTTCCCCAGATCTGACTATCCATTCATATACGCCATAGAACATGCCTAGTGCGGAAACATTAGTGGTTCCCCAGATCTGACTATCCATTCATACACACCATAGAACATGCCTAGTGCGGAAACATTAGTGGTTCCTCAGATCTGACTAACCATTCATACACGCCATAGAACATGTCTGGTGTGCAAACCTTAGTAGTTCCCCAGATCTGACTACTCATTCATACACGCGATAGAAGAACATGCCTAGTGCGGAAACATTAGTGGTTCCCCAGATCTGACTATCCATTCATACACGCCATAGAACATGCTTAGTGCGGAAACATTAGTGATTCCCCAGATCTGACTATCCATTCATACACGCCATAGAACATGCTTAGTGCGGAAACATTAGTGGTTCCCCAGATCTGACTATCCATTCATACACACCATAGAACATGCTTAGTGCGGAAACATTAGTGGTTCCCCAGATCTGACTATCCATTCATACACGCCATAGAACATGCTTAGTGCGGAAACATTAGTGGTTCCCCAGATCTGACTATCCATTCATACATGCGAAAGAACACGTCTGGTGTGGAAACGTTAATGGTTCCCCAGATCTGACTATCCATTCATACACGCCATAGAACATGTCTGGTGTGGAAACATTAATGGTTCCTCAGATCTGACTATCCATTCATACACGCCATAGCACATGTCTGGTGTGGAAACTTTAACGGTTCCCCAGATTTGGCTATCCATTCATACACGCCATAGAACATGTCTGGTGTGGAAACTTTAACGGTTCCCCAGATCTGACTATCCATTCATACACGCCATAGAACATGTCTGGTGTGGAAACTTTAACGGTTCCTCAGATCTGACTATTCATTCATACACGCCATAGAACATGCCTAGTGCGGGCACATTATAGTGATTCCCCAGATCTGACTATCCATTCATACACGCCATAGAACATGTCTGGTGTGGAAACGTTAGTGGTTCCTCAGATCTGATTGTACATTGACACACGCGATAGAACATGTCTAGTGCGGAAATATTAGTGGTTCCCCAGATCTGACTATCCATTCATGCACGCCATAGAACATGTCTGTTGTGGAAACGTTAATGGTTCCTCAGATTTGACTGTCCATTCATACACGCCATAGCACATGTCTGGTGTGGAAACTTTAACGGTTCCCCAGATCTGACTATCCATTCATACACACCATAGAACATGTCTGCTGTGGAAACGTTAGTGGTTCCTCAGATCTGACTATTCATTCATACACGCCATAGAACATGCCTAGTGCGGACACATTAGTGGTTTCCCCAGATCTGACTATCCATTCATACACGCCGTAGAACATGCCTGGTGTGGAAACTTTATCGCTTCCCCAGATCTGACTATCCATTCATACACGCCATAGAACATGTCTGGCGTGGAAACTTTATCGCTTCCCCAGATCTGACTATCCATTCATACACGCCATAGAACATGTCTGGTGTGGAAACTTTATCGCTTCCCCAGATCTGACTATCCATTCATACACGCCATAGAACATGTCTGCGTGGAAACTTTATCGCTTCCCCAGATCTGACTATCCATTCATACACACGCCATAGAACATGTCTGGTGTGGAAACTTTATCGCTTCCCAGATCTGACTATCCATTCATACACGCCATAGAACATGTCTGGTGTGGAAACTTTATCGCTTCCCAGATCTGACTATCCATTCATACACGGCATAGAATATGTTCCGGTGTGGGAAACGTTAGTGTTTCCTCAGATCTGATTGTACAATTACACACGCGATAGAACATGTCTAGTGCGGAAATATTTTATTTTTTTTATTTCTTTTTTTATTTGCACAGATATAGATACTTGTTACATAAGATTTGGTAACACATAACATAATGACATTTTGGTAAGTATGTCCTATACACAAAAGATAATCTGGCAGCATGTGTACACAACAAAAGCATTTAAACAGATAGGAAAAGGAAAAAATAATTTCCTTCATAATAGAAAGAAATTACTGTCAATAACGTAGGACTTCCCATCTTTTGTAATGTTCTACCAAGGTGTTTTTTCTCAGTGCAATAACTTTTTCTAATTGTCTATAATTTTCCAATTCTGTTTTGAAATTAGGTAAGCTGAAAATACTTTTTTGACAACGACAATATGTAAAAACGTGTTTGCAACATATAGAAATTTAAATCTTTATATTTGTTTAGACCGTCTGTTATGCCTAAAATAGCAGTTGTTGCGTTGAGGATGAGACTGAAAACCAGAGATTTACTTCTCGCCAAAACTGATTCACAACTGGGCAGAACCAAAACAGATGGGAAATGCATTTGGACGTACTTTTACAAAATCAACAGGTATCGTGATCCTGAAATCCTACTTTGTGTAAATATTCGTTGGTTCCAAGGATTCGACTTATTATCCTGTATTGGAACCATATTAATCTTGTATCTAGGGTAGCCGATCTAGGAACCATATAGACTCTATTCCAAACTTCTTTACTATAAACAATATGTAGTTCATCGTGCCATTTACGTTCAAATTTCGGAACCGAATACAATTTGTGAATAAAGAGTGCAGATATTTTTCTACAACCTTTTTTACAGTTCAACAATATTAATAGATGATCAGCTATACGTGGACCGTATGTGCCTAATACATCTTTACTGTGGACCTTAAGATTCTTTACACTATATTTCAGCGCGTTTATTAATCCATAATATAAAGTGAAAGCTGGACGGAAACCATAGAATTCACAGAAATCCTCATACTCTCGAACCCTTCCCTGAGCGTCTATCAAATCTATATAGTTGACTATCCCCCGCCTAAGCCATTTTGGATAGTAAACAGGTTGATCATTCACCAGAACCGCTGAATTCATCCAGATCGGTTGCTGGATACTACTAATCTGATTCCTACATGTACATATTTGTATGAATTCTGTCAAAGATAGAAATACATCTTTTCAAAAGTAATTATCGCATTTGGCTGCAATGTCTTCAATGGTTAAAAACTGAGAGTGGTACAGGAAGGATATAAGTTACTATGCTCTGCCATTTACATGTAGATGTCAAAATGTAGATGTAAAAATGCGGATATCCGGTGCTTTTAGCCCTCCATCTTTATATGGTTGGGTTATGGTCTTCCGCGCTATTTTGTCAGGTTGATTTTTCCAAATAAAGCCAAAACATAATTGTTCTAACTTTAGTGCGGAAATATTAGTGGTTCCCCAGATCTGACTATCCATTCATGCACGCCATAGAACATGTCTGGTGTGGAAACGTTAGTGGTTCCTCAGATCCGACTGTCCATTCATACACGCCATAGAACATGTCTGATGTGGAAACGTTAGTGGTTCCTCAGATCTGAGTGTACACTTTACACGCGATAGAACATGCCTAGTGCGGAAACATTAGTTGTTCCCCAGATCTGACTATTCATTCATACACGCCATAGAACATATCTGGTGTGGAAACGTTAATGGTTCCCCAGATCTGACTATCCATTCATATACGCCATAGAACATGCCTAGTGCGGAAACATTAGTGGTTCCCCAGATCTGACTATCCATTCATACACACCATAGAACATGCCTAGTGCGGAAACATTAGTGGTTCCTCAGATCTGACTATCCATTCATACACGCCGTAGAACATGTCTGGTGTGCAAACCTTAGTAGTTCCCCAGATCTGACAACTCATCCATACACGCGATAGAAGAACATGCCTAGTGCGGAAACATTAGTGGTTCCCCAGATCTGACTGTCCATTCATACACGCCATAGAACATGTCTGGTATGGAAACGTTAGTGGTTCCTCAGATCCGACTGTCCATTCATATACGCCATAGAACATGTCTGGTGTGGAAACGTTAGTGGTTCCTCAGATCCGACTGTCCATTCATACACGCCATAGAACATGTCTGGTGTGGAAACGTTAGTGGTTCCTCAGATCTGACTGTCCATTCATACACGCCATAGAACATGTCTGGTGTGGAAACGTTAGTGGTTCCTCAGATCCGACTGTCCATTCATACACGCCATAGAACATGTCTGGTGTGGAAACGTTAGTGGTTCCTCAGATCTGAGTGTACATTTTACACGCGATAGAACATGCCTAGTGCGGAAACATTAGTTGTTCCCCAGATCTGACTATTCGTTCATACACGCCATAGAACATATCTGGTGTGGAAACGTTAATGGTTCCCCAGATCTGACTATCCATTCATATACGCCATAGAACATGTCTAGTGCGGAAACATTAGTGGTTCCCCAGATCTGACTATCCATTCATACACACCATAGAACATGCCTAGTGCGAAAACATTAGTGGTTCCTCAGATCTGACTATCCATTCATACACGCCATAGAACATGTCTGGTGTGCAAACCTTAGTAGTTCCCCAGATCTGACTACTCATTCATACACGCGATAGAAGAACATGCCTAGTGCGGAAACATTAGTGGTTCCCCAGATCTGACTGTCCATTCATACACGCCATAGAACATGCCTAGTGCGAACATTAGTGGTTCCCCAGATCTGACTGTCCATTCATACACGCCACAGAACATGTCTGGTGTGCAAACGTTAGTGTTTCCCCAGATCTGATTACCCATGATAGAGGTGATAGAACATGCCTGACGTAGAAACATTAGTGGTTCCCCAGATCTGTCAGTCCATTCATACATGCGATAGAACATGTCTGGCGTGGAAACATTTATGATTCCCCAAATATGTCTGTCCAATCATGCCGACGATACACCGAACGAGGCGGGGGAACAGTAGTGGTTCGCCACATCGAAGGGTTCGTTCATACAGGCGAGACAACCAAACTGCACACAGTGATAAGATATTCACTACAGGAATTTGCTGCCGTTTATGTAAGATTTAGTCACCCTCTCCGGCGGTTCCAACGTCCTACGTTCGTAGGATGATCCGGACTGATCCTGAGTATAGGCCCATGCAAGTGGTTGAACTGGAGGCGGGAACGCTAAGTAGATAGATGGATTACTACGCGACCATGAAAGATATGCAGACCTTATTCCACAGAGAAATTAAACATTTATAAACAATGTTTCTATTTGTTACCAAATCAAACCTGCTTTAATTAATGCCTTAATCTCCGTCAGGAAGATGATTCAAACCGTAAAAACGGAAGTTAAAACTAAAAGTTATCTCCCCTAGAGGAGAGTTGTCCGCCCCTAGGAGAGCTCTCCCATTCATCCCAGTGGAGTTACTATAAAAGGCTCTGCTCAAATCATTCCTATCCTCTTTCTCATTGTAACAAACCGAGACCTGTGGTGTGCAAGGCCGCGGCATGAGGGGACGGAAGGGAGGGACAATCAAATTAAAGCAGGTTTGATTTGGTAACAAATAGAAACATTGTTCATAAATGTTTAATATTTGATTCCCAAATCGTAAACCTGCTTTAATTAATGCCTCAGTACCAACATATGGAGGTGGGAACCTCGGCCTTGTTGTAGCTCCAATAGCAGGCTAAGTAACCGCTGGGATGACACAGACATGGGCATAAACATGAGACATTAATACTCAACAAGTGGAACCCTGGTCAGAGACGTAAAAGGGTAATTCATGGATTTGATACAGTTGTACTTATCTTGAGTGTCTCCATCCATGTAGCTGTGCTCGTGGTGTGGTACGCAAACTCTACCAAGTTGAAGGATACCCCGGCCCCTTAGGCTACTAGGTCATCTTGGTAGGCACTGTATGTCCTGGGGGGGGGGGGGGGGGGTAATAGCCAGCACCCGTGCATACAGGGAGATACTTGGCTGGACCTTAAGAACGGGGAGAGCGTATACTGCCCGAAGCTTAGAGGGCGCCAAGCCACACCACTCTCAGTCCGCAAGCCGTCTTATGTCAACTCTCCATACTTGGACCTTGAAACTTGAACAGGTCTTGTAGGATGCGTTGGAGTTGACTGCGTTTGCTCCCTGAGTCAACTCTACGCAATCGTCAACTCTCTGTACTTTATTCGACTGTTGCTGACACTGGCAAAGTGTCAATTCTTCGTCTTGTGAGTTGAGCGTAGGTGACCCAGCTGAGATCATCTGGGAGGAAGTCAGTTCAATCTGAAATGACACAAGCAAAACTGCAGTAAAGTCAAAGATTAAAAGTCAGAATTGTGTCAGGCCTAAAATGATGACTTGAGAGATGGCAGCTGGCAAACTGACCTATTACTACTGAGTAGATAACATTTATATCCAATTATTTTTAAGATAACATTTATATCCAATTATTTTTAAGATAACAGTCTCTCAGTAAGGTACAATTACTAGTGCTGGAAAAAGGTCAGCCTGTGCGAGACACGAACCCGCGTCCTCAGAGTTCGATACCAAATCGCCAGCAGTAACAGCAAACGGCCCAGAGCACTCGGCCATCTCAGCCTCTATCTAAAATGATCACAGGCATGACAATAAATCTCAACAAAAGAACCCTGGTCAGTAATGCAGTGGGTAATTATGGAATAGTAATAGAAGATACTTATCTTTTGAGTGTCTTCCTCCATGTAGCTGTGATCGTGGTGTGGTACACACTTCTACCAAGCTGAAGGATACCCCGGGCCGCTTAGGCTACTAGAAGGTCTTCTTGGTAGGCACTGTATGTCCTGGGTGGGGCAATAGCCAGCAAATCCGTGCATACAGGGAGATACTTGGCTGGACCTTAAGAACGGGGAGAGTGTATACTGCCCGAAGCTTAGAGGGCGCCAAGCCACACCACTCTCAGTCCACAAGCCGTCTTATGTCAACTCTCCATACTTGGTCCTTGAAAGTTGGAGTTGACAGCGCTTGCACCCTGAGTCAACTCTACGCAATCGTCAACTCTCTGTACTTTATTCGACTGTTGCCGACACTGGCAAAGTGTCAGTTCTTCGTCTTGTGAGTTGAGCGTAGGTGACCCAGCTGAGATCATCTAGAAGGAAGTCAGTTTCAACCTGAAATGACACAAGCAAATCTGCAGTTAAGGTAAAGATTAAACTCACCATAGTGTCAGGCCTCTTAGATTGATGATTTGAGAGACCATGGCCGGCCATCTGACTTATTTCTTCCTTCTTAGGTGATCATGTCGTATGTGGACAAATGTTATGCGATGATACAAAATGCCGCCCCCCCCCCCTTTTTTTGTTGAAAATTTACTTGACCACGTGCTGGGCAGCTACCAGCGGCCCAAGCGTGGTCACTCTATCTGACTGCACTGACATATCTCTCAGATAGAAATTGGTGAACGTGGAGTTTGCCGTCCAGGCACAAGACTGGACAATGTCATGGAGGGACAAGTTCTTCCATAAAGGCCATGACGTAGCGATGGCACGAATCTCATGAGAAGAAGCAGTAGACAGTAGTGGGGGAGCGTCAATGGCCAATAGATAAGACCACTTAAGGGTCTTCTTCAACCACGCGGCAATGGTATTCTTAGTAATGTCACGCATTGCGGACGGGTGAAGGGACAGAAATAACAGACGACGAGAGCCGCGAGCGGAATCGATACGAGTACGAATGGCTCGAAAAGGGCATAACAGAAAAGGTCGTCTTCGAGGCCATGCACGAAGTCTGACAACGCAGGGATGGAGTACGAATATTGAGCGCACGGACCTAAGCGAACAGACTCATTTTGGCGATGAACTCAGGAATGGGTCGAAAGGAAACTAGCGAGACCAATCCGCAGTCCAGGTCATAGATGATCTCTCAAGAGCATGAAGTTCAGACACACTAGACGCCAAAGCAAAAGCCGCCAGCAAAGCAGGCTTGTAGGAAACAGCTTAAAGAGAGGCGGACTGTAAAGGTTCAAAAGGCGGACGAAACCGAGCATACAGAACCACATGAATATCCCAATTCGGTAACAGCTGGCGAGTACGGCGAGACTGTAAGTGAAAGCCGAAAGGGCGCAGAGATATTGTCGTTTAGACAAATGACGATGCCGGTAGAAAATGTTAAAACCCTAGCCCAAGCAGACCGGAACCCTTAAAGGGTGCCGAGTTGAACTTCATATCACGATAAAGGTGAAGGAAGAAGTCAAATACAGGGAAACAAAGAGACACAGTCGGGAAGGGCATCACATTCTCGGCACCAGGACAAATAAATCCACTGCAGTGACCGAACCCGAAAAACGAACATAGTGAGAAAGGTCCCGCATAGAAATGAAAAGTCCTAAAGTTGATGACAGAACCATAATGTCAAAGTCTAACAAACTGGTGAACGAAGTACTTGAAGAAGAAAGTCGAAAAACTGTCCCCCAAGTACACCGCGAAAAACATTGCGTTGTTTAAGCACAATCCTGTGGTAAAATGGATTTCAACACAAAATGTTTGTGTGTTGAAATCAACATGGTTCTGTGTTAAACATAAATCAACACAAAAGCTGTGCTGAATTCAAGACCAATTACTGTTGATTCCAACACAATTTCTGGAATCAAAAAGGCTTGAACACAACTCTCTTCGTAGTGTAACGACGAACCTAAGTAAACCTCGATGTGAAAACCCGAGAGGAATTGATACAAGGGGAAGGTTGACGCCAAACGGAAGGACTTCCACTCCCACCGACGACCGACGATGGAGAATCGAAGGAAGTGCCGAAAAACGAGGATGAATAGATATAAAATATGCATCTCGCAAACGAAGAAATGACGTAAGGAACGGCGTTATGGCGTACCGGAACGTCTAACAGATGTACGCGAACGACGCACAAGTGTATGAGAAAACACATGACGGCGTAATGAAACGTCGTCAAGGTGTGACAGAAGGACGTAATCGTGAAAAATGAGAGAAACGTTGTGTGTGATAAACGACGTAGTGATTTCCCCATTTGCATCAACATAAAGTATATACATGCTCATAATGGAGCAGGATACAACCTTATAAAAGTACGAGAAAAACGACGTAACGGCGAGAAACGACGTACAGGTGTACGAGGACAACGAAACGACGTAATGGAACGTCGTTGAGGTGCGAAACGAGGAAGGCGTTGCAAACAGTAACCCCGAACTCGCTTGTAATAATTTTTTTTTTTTTTTTTTAAATTAGAAAACGCAGTAGAGATGAACACATTAAATGTTCCTAGCGTTAAACACAAACGTAACCTCAATGAGGTAAATGGCATTATGGATCTTTATGTCAGTGAACATGATTACTGTGTCAGTGAACATGATTACATTATGACATCTCCCGATGTAATTTGGCTCCTGTACATGAAAATCAGTACTGGAGTTTTATATGGAGAGAATGTTAAACATTTATAAACAATGTCACTATTTATAACCAAAAGTAGTAACACCACCGACATCCAGAAACAAAGAGATTTCCACGTAAACTAAAAAGATCCTCAAAGAATTTAAAATTCCCGAAGAGAGGAAATACA
This sequence comes from Hanleya hanleyi, assembly GCA_036873755.1. Classification (NCBI taxonomy): domain Eukaryota; kingdom Metazoa; phylum Mollusca; class Polyplacophora; order Lepidopleurida; family Hanleyidae; genus Hanleya; species Hanleya hanleyi. The sequence goes on from JAVTVY010033623.1 coordinate 19,082, forward strand.
TTTAAAGTCTCTCGCCGGCAGATAAATTAAGGTTATTAAAAATTCAGAATTTGAAATGACCTAGCACGAACAAGCTGTCGAGAAGAAGAAAACGGTAAAGAACATTGCTAAAGAGCCGTCTATTGTTCTTGTAGACTGTACCGGTAATCATACTTGGAGAAGACTTCACGCATTTGCGTGTCATCCTTGCACATATACAAGAAGACCGCTCGATGAAATAGACTAATGCTGTCCCAGGTAGAAGACCGAGAAACTTCAGGCTTGATCCTTGCCAGGCCAACAGACTAGGAGAAGATCAATAAACACTCCACATGTCGTCGAACGAGAGTATTTCTACAGATTTCCCGGAGAAATACACTCACAGTCACGCTAATAATTCTAAATTTTCTCAGAGAGAAGAAGTAAAATTAATGCTCAACTCAATCTGAATTATAAGCGTAATTCAGTATACAGATGGGACCAACTAGGTGTGAAACACAAACCACTCACAATGTAAAATAACAGAAAATTTGTGTTTCAAAGAACAGCACACTTTCACAATAAACAAGGGTGAGTGAGTGAATAGGATTTACTCACTCGCGATAAACAAACACGTGATCTCTTTTGTTGTTCAACACCCTTAATTACACAAAGAGAGTAGTAAAGAAGCTCATTAAAATGTAACAAAGCGTCGTAGTGAATAGGCTTGAGTTGTGGTTACGTAACACAAACGCAAGACAACGTAAGCATAAAAGGTAGATAAAAAACCTCTGTAAGTTCTGTCTTGATCACAGGATATCAAAATAAACATAATAATATTTGATATAACAAGAGATTACATTTTGGTAGGATCAAAGAACTGAATGCATGAAAAACGAAACTACCAAAAACTGCAAGTCCGAACAGAAGATACAACAACAACATGGAAAATTGACGGACTGCTTATAAAGAATCGGATTTCCCCGGCGGGGAAAAACGAACCTCCCGCGTCAAACGAGGATACTATTCACAATACTAGTAAAGATTTATACAACAATTCAATGCATAAAATCGTGAATCAATGAAACGAAAACCTGTTCGTTTATCGTACAGATCACAATAGGCTCACATACTGACCGAAAACAAAACGGAATGGTGAGAGCCAGTAAAAGCCCACATCAAACACAGCGGGCCGAAACTCATTGTTTGTGTGGAGACGCGATATTGAATACACACTGCCATAATGCAGGACTGTGTTATTAGTTAAGCATGAAATTTCATATAGACTTATAGAAAACATCGTCGGACGATCATTTCAAGATATAGAAAAATCATGACTAAAATTTTGAAATCTCCGACAAGAGCAAAATATTTTAGCGACGTACGTCCGAAGACACTAAACACGTGGCTGACGGTAAAACAAACCGTGCGAGGTCCAAGCGAGTCCAAAAATTTGCCCCGACAAAATTGAGAAACATCCGAGATAGAAATGTCAGACAAAACTATCCCGGAAATATTATTTATTTAATCGCAACAGAACCATTGACAAAAATGACATAGGCGAGATAACCTGCGGCGAGGTAGCATTCTTTTGTCCGAAGGAGACAATGGATCGCTCAGGAAAACCGACCTGAAACTGGAGGCCTTTATTGGCCTGAACAATGGAACCGGTTTTACAGGGACTCGAGATAAAGGAATAGCGGTGGAGGTCAGACTGTCTAGAAATTGAATATTATCTCCTGCAGGAACAGGCCACTGGGAGGAAATATTTACAGACGTCGAAGAAAACCGGACTTTGAATCTAAGAGTACAAATTCTAAATTCCGATACCACCGAGATCCTTGATGGATTTCAAGTCATACACAAGCGTAAATCCCAAAAACCGACTATCGCTCCGATAGAGCGAGAACGTCAGAGGCACGCAATAAATGAGCACGTCGGACCTGGGCAAAATTCCTCCAGGCAGACGAATCCGATGACACACGCACACGTGGCTTTGCGATACACAAATCTTTACAAGTAAAACAAACCGTGTGGGAGTCCAAACGGGACAAACTTGCTCACACGTACGACAAGAATTAGAATTCGGAACAGAAACCTCAGACATAACCAATGTAAGAAGAATTTCCGAAAAGAAAAACACAAGACAATCTTGATAAAGGATATAACCGGCGGTTAAAACAACAACACAGGCTGTATTGAATTAACACTTCCTTGATGTGCACTGGTCGAGTACAAACAGGAGAAAGAGGATAGGAATGATTTGAGCAGAGCCTTTTATAGTAACTCCACTGGGATGAATGGGAGAGCTCTCCTAGGGGCGGACAACTCTCCTCTAGGGGAGATAACTTTTAGTTTTAACTTCCGTTTTTACGGTTTGAATCATCTTCCTGACGGAGATTAAGGCATTAATTAAAGCAGGTTTACGATTTGGGAATCAAATTCGTCTGTTACGGCAAATGGCAGCCACTGATTTGATAGAATAGAGAGATGGTAAATTGTATACCCTTGGATCTAGCTGTTGATACTTCGATTCCACTGTGCTGGGGTAATAGTGGATGACCTTATGACAGAAGTGAAAGAGGACTGAAGACTGAAAAGATCACACCACGGCAACGTGCCGGTATCTGTTATTTTCATATTACGTGTCAGAACAAACCTTCATGAGATATCGACTTGAATAGATGCGTACAGGGATGTTTTGTAAACATAGATGGCGCTGCGGTGCGCCGAGCACAAGGGGGGATTGCTGCATGACCTTTCGCCAGTTCACATGTTGTGCGCTGGAGTTGTCCGGGGGTTGACAAGCGACCAGAGACACGGGAATTCGGCTGTAATGTTACGTTTCTTGCACTATAGTTAATCAAGTAAGTATAATGTGTGTTCTGTTGGAAATCTGGTGTGTAATGACAAGATGATAGCTATCTCAGCTAACACCGTTTACACACTGCCAGCCAGCATCTTGACGACTTCAAATCCGCTTTAGCAGGGGGCATAACTGTGTATTTGTTTACATCCCACTTCCAAATATGGTAATGCTACTCGCATGTATTGCCAGTATGTTGTTCTTTCCAATGGCCAAATCGACAGCATCAAATTACATCATAATATGGCGTATTTATCCCAAACAACTGAACTATTTTATAGAAATGTACGAAGACGTCATCTCTTACTCCTTATGGTCATTTATTGATCGATCTCAAACCGAATACTCAGGAATATCAAAGGTTGAAAACAAATGCACTCCGAAGTCATAGTGAGTGGAAAGACTGAACAGGCTTTACAATCAGTACAATCGGGAGACGGGTTATATACCCACCATATTGGTTCAAACGGGATAAGCATCAACAGGGACAGGGCCAGATGACGAAGACTTGGAGAGGAACTCAAGTAAAAGAAAATACTCTTCATATGATGTGAGTGATTACTAAGAAAGCATTCCTTTCATGCAGATAGACCAACCTACTAATGCTCGGAAGCGTATCATATTGAATGTGCGGAGCGAGAGGTGTGGTGGTCCTATAGAGAGTATAACCATGATATCGATGAGAGGAAAATACAGTATTTGTGCATCGGTGATATGACAGAGAAAGATTATATTACTGCAATGGAAAAGTGACTACGTTAACAGTTTAACGTAAAGGAGAAAGGCCGTGTAACTGTACATTCGTGAAAAAGAATCGACGAGGCGCGAAGCGCTGACTCGATTCTTCTTCACGAATGTACAGTTACGAGGTCTTTCTCCGACTTAAACGTCAGTCCAACAATAATGTATTTACTTCTTCGTCTTACACGAAGAATGAAATGAGCTATGTCAAACCGAACAAATTGCCATGATATAGGCCCAGGTAATTACATGTGTGGAACCATTCGAACAAGAACTGCAAAGGGCCAAGTACGCACACTGTACCCGATTGACGTCGTCCTACATGATGGACATACCATCACATGGGAAGGAATTTACGCATACGCCTACCTGGGCTGCTGTTTATCTATTCAACACAGAAAAATCGTTCCCCGATGTCGATGGCGACAAAAAGCTTACACAATGGCCGTATTGTGTAACACATTATGGTTGTTTCAGGACAAACAACACATTTGCACACGAAACAAAACTTCCACAACCCGTTTGACTGGTCCGAAACTCTCACGTTATCGTTACAAAGATTTGGAACAAAAAATATATGTAATTGATATATACGTGTCACAATCTACATTACGTGAAACGCATATGAAGCAAAACATGCAGACATACAAATTGCATATCCATATGTCGATACGCATGATCTCATACCAGGCCCATAACTAACGGAATGTCTGACAGGAATTCACCTTTACCGGTACACATTTCACTTGTACCCACACATATACGTACGGCAGAAAATTAATGTGTTACGATGTACAGACGCGTCATATTTTGACTGCTTAGTCTGCAATCAACGCCCAGCAGGCGACAACCAAAGATTAAACCTATATTTGAGGAAGTCGGTGTTTTAATGTATGTATATCAGAGGGCATGTAGTGTAACGCTCACAAAAAGAAATCGTGACCGAATTTAGAGAAACTACAGTCCGCGACTGGACGACTCTTTTGATACCCCTATTCCACATGTCACAATAAACGTTAAGGTGGCTCCCTGGTTTAGATGCAAAGTCATGTCATTTTTCTCATATTTTTTGTATAGCTCAGGAAGTCCATCCTATATCAGAAAATGATATAAAAATTGGGGCATAGCGTATTACTTTTTTCTAATTTTCAGCTTGTATAATGTGTATCTGTGGCAAATTGGTACAATGTGATTACTACATGTATGTAACACACCCAGTACTTGAGACATAATTGTTTTCAGAATATTCAAAAGTCCTGTCAATTTTTTCATTTTTTGTACTATGTATTCCTTGAAGTATGTAGTTTTTTAATAACTCAAATATAAGGTAGGTCGCCATTCAAAAAAGGGCATGAATAGGGCTCCGAATCTATCTACTCCTACACTTTCCCCCGCCATTTTGCATGAAGTCGCAACAATGCAACGTCATGACGTCGACAAATGCCACGCCAACAAAGAATTTGCCATTCGACGTCATGACGTCACAAGGGATGCTTAGTAAACGCAGCATGTCACAGTATCTCATTCTATCCATTCGCGCACAAGAGTACGATTACAAGGGAGGTAATTGCTATGCGCAAAAAGCTGCGCAGAACAGCCATTCTTGTAACCAGGGAGCCACCTTAACATAAATAGAACACTTTTCGAAGTTAAAGGTTTATGTCTTTCCTAGACGTATATGCAATTTGCACATTTATTACATTGTATTCGGCATGGTATCTTTCTGGGTTGTGTTTTTTTAGCTCGTCTATTTTTTCCCCCTACAGAACATTACTTAATTCCACCTGTTAGTTCCGGCTGAATTGAATAAGTCCAATTCGCTTGTTGCAGTGCTGTTTGGGTTTGTCATTTGTACATTTCAGGAGACCGATATCGAGTAATCTGTTGCCCCATTTACTAGTCGTTCGTGTCTTCTTACATGCGTTACCTGACGGACGCGTTTCTTTCCAGAAAAAGAATGTACACTTGCTGTACATTCGTGAAAAAGAATGTACACTTGCTGTACATTCGTGAAAAAGAATGTACACTTGCTGTACATTCGTGAAAAATAATGTACACTGTTAACAATAGTGTGACGTCACAACTAACCTTTAAAGCCATAGGAATCATTGATAAATGAAATTTTGAAAACAACCAATCAACCCCAAAGGAAAACAATATTGTCTCCGGGGAAGCTATTAAACCAAGTATTGAAAGGAGAAAGGACTTATTCAAGCAATTGAAAACCGGAGAATATATGTTGAACGTTAATGATTTTGATATATTAATGAACATAAATAATGTTAAGAATGAATAAGAGTAAACTTTGAATATTTAAAAGAATGTTACATGTATATGTCATGCATGAAAGAATATGTATGTAATGTGATGTATCCACAATGTTATGTTGAAATATTGTAGTGTAACTAGATGATTAATAAAACATGCATTTTACTATAGTTTGCATTCTTTTCGTTTCTATATTCATACTGGTTGTATTTTGCGATGATTTTCTATATGTTGTTTATATCGCATATATCATTATTAGTATAATCGTTTTCCCTTGTTTTTATGTTAGAGTCTAAATCTTACAAATGATTCGATATGGAATATATAACCCTGCTTCTGGTTTGAAGACGTCATCATGGCGTCATTGGAATACCTTACTGATTGTCTTCCATATGAAGGTACTTGAATAAGATATCCTCAATACGATATAGTCCAGTTGCGCATGCGATCACGAAAATTTAAAATCGAGTTACTTCTCCTTACACTCATCTTCCCTATATTACTTATCCTTACACTCATCTTCCCTATATTACTTATCCTTACACTCATCTTCCCTATATTACTTATCCTTACACTCATCTTCCCTATATTACTTATCCTTACACTCATCTTCCCTATATTACTTATCCTTACACTCATCTTCCCTATATTACTTATCCTTACACTCATCTTCCCTATATTACTTATCCTTACACTCATCTTCCCTATATTACTTATCCTTACACTCATCTTCCCTATATTACTCATCCTTACACTCATCTTCCCTATATTACTCATCCTTACACTCATCTTCCCTATATTACTTATCCTTACACTCATCTTCCCTATATTACTCATCCTTACACTCATCTTCCCTATATTACTTATCCTTGCACTCATCTTCCCTATATTACTTATCCTTACACTCATCTTCCCTATATTACTTATCCTTACACTCATCTTCCCTATATTACTCATCCTTACACTCATCTTCCCTATATTACTCATCCTTACACTCATCTTCCCTATATTACTTATCCTTACACTCATCTTCCCTATATTACTCATCCTTACACTCATCTTCCCTATATTACTTATCCTTGCACTCATCTTCCCTATATTACTTATCCTTACACTCATCTTCCCTATATTACTTATCCTTACACTCATCTTCCCTATATTACTCATCCTTACACTCATCTTCCCTATATTACTTATCCTTACACTCAGCTTCCCTATATTACTCATCCTTACACTCATCTTCCCTATATTACTTATCCTTGCACTCATCTTCCCTATATTACTCATCCTTACACTCATCTTCCCTATATTACTTATCCTTACACTCATCTTCCCTATATTACTTATCCCCACACTCATCTTCCCTATATTACTTATCCTTACACTCATCTTCCCTATATTTCTCATCCTTACACTCATCTTCCCTATATTACTTATCCTTACACTCACCTTCCCTATATTACTTATCCTTGCACTCATCTTCCCTATATTACTTATCCTTACACTCATCTTCCCTATATTACTTATCGTTACACTCATCTTCCCTATATTACTTATCCTCACATTCATCTTCCCTATATTACTCATCCTTACACTCATCTTCCCTATATTACTCATCCTTACACTCATCTTCCCTATATTACTTATCCTTACACTCATCTTCCCTATATTACTCATCCTTACACTCATCTTCCCTATATTACTTATCCTTACACTCATCTTCCCTATATTACTCATCCTTACACTCAACTGCCCTATATTACTTATCCTTACACTCATCTTCCCTATATAGAGTCCATGTAAATACACGGTTGTATAGTATACGTTCACACTGATGTGAAATAGTTATGCTAAAGGTTAAACAGTAATGTTATAAATCATTGCGATAATTCTTTACATATAGTCATGCGATCAAACAGTTTTGACTAGGATACGTTCTATTCGCTCCATTTCTGCCATTGGTGGCACCGGTGCACGCTTCGGAGCGTTCCATTGATCAGTGACGGATCACAGATTCAGTTCTGTTTAGTCCGTCCCTCCACACTGTGCAACAGATTCTAATCTGCACTGATTTCGGCGGCCCGAAAGGAATGAACCATATTTTTCACACATTATAGTCACATGGTTGTATACATGTACATGGTTTTGAATTTCTCACTCCTTGTATCCTGATTACGATTCCAAAACCGGTTTTACAGCTCTTCCTCCTCTTTTCCCTGTCCTTTCTTCCTCTTTTTTTCCCTGACCCTGTCTCCTCCTCGTCATTATGTCTCTTCCCTTTCTTCTTCCTCCTCCTCTTCCTGCCTTTTCCTCCTCCTCCTCCTGCCACTTCTGCTCCTGCTCTTGTGTCTTGAATGCTCACTTTTCACCTCTGTCGGCAAGCCTTTAATAGTTCTTCAGTATCGTGAACTAAACTAACAGTTACGACACAAAAATATACAAGTTTCGAAACCAGAACGAGAACGAAAATCAAGAATTTGGATTCTCGAGCAGGAGGCTGATTTAGCTTCTTTTTAAAAAATAAATATGAATACTTCACGCCAGTTTATCCAATGAATACTGGACGGATTGAATATACCTTACGCGATAGTAGAACATTCACTCCGATCTGGGGAACCATTAATGGTTCCACACCTGGCATGGTTTACCCTCTGTATGAAGGGACATTCTGATCTGGGGAATCAATAATATTCCACACCAGCCATGGTCTATCACCTGCACGAATGGTCACTCAGATCTGCGAAACCACTGATATCCCACATCATGGTATAGATATATGGTCTGCATGAACGGACTCTCAGATATGATGAACCAGTAATATTCCACACCAGGCATGGTCTATGGTCTGTATGAACGGACCCTCAGATATGGAAATCATAAATATTCCACACCAGGCATGGTCCACAGCCTGTATGAAAAGCTTCAAAGATCTGCGGAACCATAAATATTCCACACCTGCATGGTATATGCATGGTCTATCGTCTGTATGAATGGACACCCAGATCTGGATAACCACTAATATTCCAAACCAGGCATGGCCTATGGCCTGTATGACCCGACACTCAGATCTGGGGAACCATAAGTATTCCACAATAGGCATTGTATATCGTCTGTATGAATGGAAACCACTAATATTCCACACCAGGCAAGGTCTCTGGTCTGTATGGACGGACACTCATATATGGGAACCCTAGATATTCCACGCCAGGCATGGTCTATTGGGTCCGTCTATCGTCTGCATGAACGGACACTCAGGTATGGGGAGCCATCATTCCACACATGGTCTGTCGCCTGTATGAACGGAAACTCAGATCTGGGGAGCCATAAATATTCCACACCAGGCATGGTCTATCGCCTGTATGAATGGACACTCAGATATGGGGACCCTAGATATTCCACACCAGGCATGGTCTATCGTCTGCATGAACGGACACTCAGATATGGGGAGCCATCATTCCACACATGGTCTATCGCCTGTATGAACGGACACTCAGATCTGGGGAGCCATCATTCTACACCAGGCATGGTCTATCGTCTGTATGAAAGGATACTCAGATATGGGGACCCTAGATATTCCACGCCAGGCATGGTCTATCGTCTGTATGAAAGGATACTCAGATATGGGGACCCTAGATATTCCACACCAGGCATGGTCTATCGTCTGTATGAAAGGATACTCAGATATGGGGACCCTAGATATTCCACACCAGGCATGGTCTATCGTCTGTATGAAAGGATACTCAGATATGGGACCCTAGATATTCCACACCAGGCATGGTCTATCCTCTGCATGAACGGACACTCAGATATGGGGAGCCACCATTCTACACATGGTCTATCGCCTGTATGAACGGTCAATCAGATCTGGGGAGCCATAAATATTCTACACCAGGCATGGTCTATCGTCTGTATGAACGGACACTCAGATCTGGAGAGCCATAAATATTCTACACCAGGCGTGGTCTATCGTCTGTATGAACGGACACTCAGATCTGGGGAGCCATAAATATTCTACACCAGGCGTGGTCTATCGTCTGTATGAACGGTCACTCAGATCTGGGGAGCCATAAATATTCTACACCAGGCGTGGTCTATCGTCTGTATGAACGGACACTCAGATCTGGGGAGCCATAAATATTCTACACCAGGCGTGGTCTATCGTCTGTATGAACGGACACTCAGATCTGGGGAGCCATAAATATTCTACACCAGGCATGGTCTATCGCCTGTATGAACGGACACTCAGATCTGGGGAGCCATAAATATTCCACACCAGGCATGGTCTATCGCCTGTATGAACGGACACTCAAATATGGGAAGCCATAATTCCACACATGGTCTATCGCCTGTATGAACGGACACTCAGATCTGGGGAGCCATAAATATTCCACACCAGGCATGGTCTATCGTCTGCATGAACGGACACTCAGATATGGGGAGCCATAAATATTCCACGCCAGGCATGGTCTATCGTCTGTATGAACGGACACTCAGATCTGGGGAGCCATAAATATTCCACACCAGGCATGGTCTATCGTCTGGATGAACGGACACTCAGATCTGGGGAGCCATAAATATTCCACACCAGGCATGGTCTATCGCCTGTATGAATGGACAGTCAGATATGGGGAGCCATGAATATTCCACACCAGGCATGGTCTATCGCCTGTATGAATGGACACTCAGATATGGGGACCCTAGATATTCCACGCCAGGCATGGTCTATCATCTGCATGAACGGACACTCAGATATGGGGAGTCATCATTCCACACATGGTCTATCGCCTGTATGAACGGACACTCAGATCTGGGGAGCCATCGTCTGTATGAACGGATACTCAGATATGGGGACCCTAGATATTCCACGCCAGGCATGGTCTATCGTCTGCATGAACGGACACTCAGATATGGGGAGCCATCATTCTACACATGGTCTATCGCCTGTATGAACGGACACTCAGATCTGGGGAACCATAAATATTCCACGCCAGACATGGTCTATCGTCTGTATGAACGAACACTCAGATCTGGGGAGCCATAAATATTCCACACCAGGCATGGTCTATCGTCTGTATGAACGGGCACTCAGATCTGGGGAACCATAAATATTCCACGCCAGACATGGTCTATCGTCTATATGAACGGACACTCAGATATGGGGAGCCATAAATATTCCACACCAGGCATGGTCTATCGCCTGTATGAACGGACACTCAGATCTGGGGAACCATAAATATTCCACGCCAGACATGGTCTATCGTCTGTATGAACGGACACTCAGATATGGGGAGCCATAAATATTCCACACCAGGCATTGTCTATCGTCTGTATGAACGGACACGCAGATATGGGGAGCCATAAATATTCCACACCAGGCATGGTCTATCGTCTGCATGAACGGACACTCAGATCTGGGGAGCCATAAATATTCCACACCAGGCATGGTCTATCGTCTGTATGAACGGACACTCAGATCTGGGGAGCCATAAATATTCCACATCAGGCATGGTCTATCGTCTGTATGAACGGACACTCAGATCTGGGGAGCCATAAATATTCTACACCAGGCATGGTCTATCGTCTGTATGAACGGACACTCAGATCTGGGGAGCCATCATTTCACACATGGTCTATCGTCTGCATGAACGGACACTCAGATCTGGGGAGCCATAAATATTCCACACAAGGCATGGTCTATCGCCTGTATGAACGGACACTCAGATATGGGGAGTCATCATTCCACACCAGGCATGGTCTATCGTCTGTATGAACGAAAACTCAGATATGGGGAGCCATCATTTCACACATGGTCTATCGTCTGCATGAACGGACACTCAGATATGGGGAGTCATCATTCCACACCAGGCGTGGTCTATCGCCTGTATGAACGGACACTCAGATATGGGGAGCCATCATTTCACACATGGTCAATCGTCTGTATGAACGGAAACTCAGATATGGGGAGCCATCATTCCACACATGGTCTATCGTCTGTATGAACGGACATTCAGATCTGGGGAGCCATAAATATTCCACACCAGGCGTGGTCTATCGTCTGTATGAACGGACACTCAGATCTGGGGAGCCGTAAATATTCCACACCAGGCATGGTCTATCGCCTGTATGAACGGACACTCAGATATGGGGAGCCATAAATATTCCACACCAGGCATGGTCTATCGTCTGTATGAACGGACATTCAGATCTGGTGAGCCGTAAATATTCCACACCAGGTATGGTCTATCGCCTGTATGAACGGACATTCAGATATGGGGAACCATAAATATTCCACACCAGGCATGGTCTATCGCCTGTATGAACGGACACTCAGATATGGGGAGCCATCATTCCACACATGGTCTATCGTCTGTATGAACGGAAACTCAGATATGGGGAGCCATCATTCCACATCAGGCATGGTCTATCGTCTGTAGGAACGGAAACTCAGATATGGAGCCATCATTCCACACATGGTCTAACGTCTGTATGAACGGAAACTCAGATCTGGGGAGCCATCATTCCACACCAGGCATGGTCTATCGTCTGTATGAACGGATACTCAGATATGAGGAGCCATCATTCCACGCCAGGCATGGTCTATCGTCTGTATGAACGGAAACTCAGATATGAGGAGCCATCATTCCACACCAGGCAATCATTCCACGCCAGGCATGGTCTATCGTCTGTATGAACGGAAACTTAGATATGAGGAGCCATCATTCCACACCAGGCATGGTCTATCGTCTGTATGAACGGAAACTCAGATATGGGGAGCCATCATTCCACACCAGGCATGGTCTATCGTCTGTATGAACGGAAACTCAGATATGAGGAGCCATCATTCCACACCAGGCATGGTCTATCGTCTGTATGAACGGAAACTCAGATATGAGGAGCCATCATTCCACGCCAGGCATGATCTATCGTCTGTATGAACGGAAACTCAGATAGTCATAAATATTCCACACCAGATCTAGACATAGTCTATCGTCTGTATGAACGGACATTCAGATCTTGGGATTCAATAATGTTTCCAAACTCGACATGGTCTGTCGCCTGTATGAAAGGATACTCAGATTCCACACAAAGCATGCAGGTTTTATCGCCTATACGAGCGGACACTCAGAACTGAGAAACCAGTAATATTCCAAACAAATCATGGTCTATCGCCTATATGAGCGCACACTCAGATCTGGACAACCACTAACGTTATGCCGGTATGGATAGATGGTGGTTTAGGCAATTTCTGTGAGCCGTGATTTGATTTTTTTGTGTGCTATTAATTTTACGCGACACATGACTTGATTTATTCTTAGAAGCTGTGATCGACCTCAAGTTCTAATCAGATTTATAAAACATGTATTTTTTTACTGTGAATTGTGACCCTATTCACCAAACGGAGCATCAATAGATTTCTAGCCCAGAGAGACATTGTCTGTTGTCGATATGTCCTAAATGACTTCACTGATTAGAAGCCCTGTGAAAACATGCAGTCTTTCCATGTAAGTATCTGCATCGTGTTTTCTAGTAACATCTGGTAACATTTAAAAACAAAAGTCCCACCTTTACTTTACACCAACATAATTTTTCGTGACACGTGAAATTGCCGTTTTATTTTCAGTGGAACATGATTGGACGCTCTCTTAAACCACCCTCCAGATATGAATTATCTCCTACACGAACGGAAATTACTTCGAAATCAGACAGCTAGCTCGTCACTCACCACTATGCAACCCTTGGGAGAATGGACCGACGGGGAGCTAATGTGAAAAAAAAATAAAATAAAATAAAATAAAATAAAATAAAATATCGAAAATTATTTTCCGGATTTGTCGTACATATAGTGATATCTCTCTTTAACATTATAGTCCACAGGCTTGTGTAAATTTGTGGGAGTTTTGGCTCCATTTTTGGCAACCAGGCTAAATTAACTCTAAAATTTACGTCGATCACGAATTTTGATGTCAATATAGCTTTACCTATTAAAGCCCATTATGAATATGATTCCAGTGGATATATCCACATGTTCAGGGGTAAAGCTTCCGATAGTGGCACAACAGGCATACTTACATGGCAGTTATTTTGGATATCAAGATGGTCTCCATGATGAACTTTGCTTTAGTGAATATACCTACAATTTTCTTTGTCAGAACCGGTAGAAACAGGCAAATTCACCAGGGTGTCTGCTCTTTATCACCCATGTTTCCGTCACAGATTTCTCATAGTAACACTTTGCAAAACATTCTGTTTAATAAAATCCTAAAGTCGCAACTGGAGATCAGCATTCAGTTATATGGGGTTGACATTAAGTCCTACATGGTCCCATAAGATGGAAAGGTTGACCATATGGAGGTCAATACCCTTACCGAAATATAAGGCTTCTGGCAACTAGTTGCGGCAATGTTGCCACAATATCACGGTTGCGGTAATATTGCCGCAACCTAATTTAAATACGAAATGCGACCATGGTTGTGGCAATATTGCCAGAAAGAAAACTTCCGGCAACACTGTGGATCATGTTGCGGAAATATTACCGTAATATTGCCAGAACAAAAAAATGTGAGAATATTGCAGTAGACATGTATATTTTCAGCACGTTCACATATTATTGCCATGCAAATGAGGCTGCCTCGAACTCGTGCAGCAAATTCATTGCGATAACCACACAGCAAGCTTCATGCGAACAAATCGCGATAAGCACAGGCCAAGATCCCAGTGCAAAAGAATTAGTTCTTGACTAATTTATGTCACAGGATATATCAAGAATGCTGGCTACCCATGTGCAGGGTGCACTAGATTCTATCAGAGACTAACAATAATCATTATGAAGTCAGTTATGACGACTTTACAACGAATATTATGGATTAAGAATACTGATCAGCGATACGGATTTGATATTTTTGGAACATCATGATGTCTTGCCGGCATCATTGAAAACTGTTGACCGCTTCTCTCTTGCAGGAAACAAGCCTATGTTTATGTATACTACGATTGTCTTTTTGAATTTGGTGCTAATACTGTTATATGGAATAGGTCTTTGGATTATGGACGCGGATATTCTCTAATGGACGACGGCTGAATTATGAATGACGGACCAGACGCTTGTAATTTCTATGATTATATGGATCAGTCTATGTTAGCCCCCATCCTTGTTGAATTTATTGGTATCAAATTATCAAGATAATTGTTATTGTGTTCAAATAAACCTATTGACACATTGTTGTCCCTAGACTTGGCTATTGTATGCTTTATCTCGCGATTCTTACATGGAGTATAAACCAATACTGGAAATCAGTCTAACCGATATAGTTTGAGTATGATGCCGATATATCACCAGAAATTGTCACCACAAGAAAGGGTTGTGGTAATATTGTTGCCAGAAAAATGAGTTATGGCAATATTCCAAAGATTGAATTGTTGTCGCAATGTCGCCAGAACTCGTTGCCGCTAGCGGTGACAATATCAGACCCCTAGTTCTGGCAACGAAATGATGTTGCGGCAATATTGCCATGTTATTGCCACAACATAACCGCAACATTTTCATTTTGATAAGGGTAGACTGCCATGGATGATTTAAAATATCGCTACAGGATTTTTGAAATTCCAGGACATTTTTATCCCATTGGATCCGATATGATTTTGATTTGATTGTTCACGCTCTAGCTCAGCTCAGTTCAAGCAGACTTAGTAGAGACATTAAACTGTCCGAAGGATTGGGTCAAACTGACCAGATATTTTTGGGTATAGACGTGACGGACCCAAACTTCCAAATTCCATTTTGAACCAAATATTTTGGGTACGTCACATCCATACCCAATTCT
Source organism: Hanleya hanleyi (assembly GCA_036873755.1). Taxonomy (NCBI): domain Eukaryota; kingdom Metazoa; phylum Mollusca; class Polyplacophora; order Lepidopleurida; family Hanleyidae; genus Hanleya; species Hanleya hanleyi. The sequence continues at coordinate 34,736 of JAVTVY010033623.1, forward strand.
TCTGACAGTGTAGAACACTAACATCATTAGCAGTCAAACAAAGGCTCGACGATACCAGTCCAGCACTATCTAGAGCTGGGATTAGTCGGTATCTGTTCGTGAAAGATCCAGCTTGCTACATGATGATTCGAAGATGTGATAACGAAAGCGAAGCATTATTACTAATGGGAAGCGCTGAGATACTGGGCAGAGGTGTTATCGCAATATATGGCCCACCTTGTGCTAGAATGAACACTACCTCTGATAAAATGGCATGCCATAAAAGGTTCTGAAATGACCGGGTGCAACGGAAATAGGTAATAACTGTCTTTAAGCATTCCTGAAAGCTATCCCTGTTGTACTATGGACTATATTAAAGTTCAGTGAATGGGTTTTGTTTTCTGAAACTAGTTACTAAAGAAGCATCTTCAATACAAACGCCAAATAAGAAAGTGTTGCGAGGACAAAGGACGCGAGATGACAGTTTTTCCGACAAGAAACTTGGAACACATGCACCATGTCGTGAATCAGCGTCAATTGTGCTAAGTGGGGAGACGTATTGGGAGAGTCACTTTGATAAATCTATGATGGATACTCATGATAGGACTCATTAAATGGAGATAAACTATCTGTCCAAGGATTTCGTGAAGCCAATCGTATTCGGTTTTCAACAATGGCAAACCTTGTTGAGGGAGAGGAGCTTTCTCAAATTATGATTGGATCCTTGATTGGTTCCTACAAGTACAAACCAAAACTGGATTGTTTGTACATAACGTGTTCAGACAATCATGAAAAACCAACAGGGCTACCCTCATCGTTAACGCTTACAATCTATTGTGGAACGATTTCATGCATTCTCATTGAACATGAAGGTGTAGTCATTAGAACAAAGTTCTCGACTGATTCAGAGAAAAAGATATGATCAAAAGTAGTTTTCAAACGGCAGCTACATGTATCCAAGAGAGTGGTCATTACAAAACATTGGAGCTTTGGCTGTGAAAACTCGTGGGTGAAGCCAGTGGAATAAAGGCTATAACGTGTTAAGCTAAGGGGATATTGTCTAAAATAGTTTTAACATAGAGGCCATTTTGAAATTCAAGATGAGCCTAGCCTAAACCCTAGATTTTAATGATTAAAATGGCAACATCGACATCCCTGGCCTACATACAGTTGAGGTTATTTACTAAATTTAAGTCCAAACATCCACAAATGTACATAAGCAGAAAATTGAATAGTTGTCTGAAGGGACTAGCTTACAGGCTAGAAGCTTGTGAACCGTAACCCGATATGGACAAAACGGGGTCTTAGTAGGAGGCCATTTGGATATCCACAATGATGAACATTGAGGGACAATTCACAATGTTGGGTATTAAGAAGCCATGGTGGCACTATCTTTTACCTAGACCCCGACAATATGGGTTCAACTACTGGATTAAAGCTAATACCTCGTAACCTATATTCAGATGGTGACCATCTTGGAATGTAGAAGGGCCGTTGTTATACATGTGGCTAAAACGTCTATGGTGTCACCATCCGAAGCCCTGACCCTGACAATGTGGACTGGTCACAAAATAAAGTTTTGCCATTGTAATAAAGTTTACCACACGTATTGGTAAGGAAATATTGACAAGACTAGATTTCACATGGCGACCATCCTGAAATACAACATGGCCAATCATTTAAGACGCCCACACTGCCACCAGATGATGCATTGACCCTGAAAATATGGGTGTAGCCGCTAGAATAATGATCCTATCTCGTTTAGGTATTGAGATATTGGCGAAAATATGTTTCAGATGGCGGCCATTCTGAAATTCAAAATGGCCACCCTAGAGGTTGACGAAAAAAATGGCAACATCGAAATTTTTGATCTACATTTTTGTAGAATTAATTTAGCCTTAGTATGTTGCCAAGAATGAAGCCAAAATTCCCACAAACTCAAAATTTGGTACATAAGCCTGTAGACTATTAGCTTTTCAATATAAAGTCGCACATTAAATGTTTGAGTATGTTTTAATTACACGGAAACAGTATTTGGCCTTAGACTTTCAACTACTGTGCTATTATCCGCCTTCATCTCTATCATCACGGCGGTCATCTTGATATTATTATTGTACAGGTTAACGATATCGACCCACCATGCACGTTCAGTTCCTGAATAATATTGGTTATATGGATAACAACTCCAGACTTTCATGTTCGAAGGTATATGATATCGATCACGATCAAAGGTGAGTATATAAGGCTTCATTAACGATCAGTTGTAAGTACAGTTTCCAACAGTTGTAATTATTATTCGCCAGGTCTCCAACAAGACTATTAGAAAACAGCTTTACACACCAACAATGTTTCCGAGAATGTTGAACACAAATCAAAGCCCAATGTTGCTTTCTTGTCCTGTAGGATTGTGTCAGATGAAAGGTGAATATTAATATGCAACCAATAATACGGCCATAGTTTATTTCAACAGTATAATTCCAAGCAAAATAGTGCAAAAGGAGAAGCAAAATGTATGAAAAATATGTCATAACATCGAGTTGAGTTTATCCTGGGGAAGAGGAGGTACAGGCAGAACATCTTGTCTGACATTGATTTGAACTTGCCTAACATTTAGCACTCAGTGGTACCGGTATGAAAAACGTTACAAAGAGACAGAAACAACATCATATCATCGTCATGATAATGGTGTTACTCATCCTAAAATGTGTGACACTTTGGTGGCCTCACCTCCACATGTGATAAACACAAACTCTTCGTTGGTGAAGGGATATCGGGTTATGGAGTGGAACTTTAAGGATGTTGCCCATTTGTATCTAGAAGGGTCTGTGAATATCTCCTTTTCAAAGGCACAGATGTATGCTGGAAGTTATTATTGTGTAATTATCGAACCCATTGATATAGACCGGTTTAAACCAGTTATCATGCCTGATGCTGGTCTTTGCTCTTTCTCCTAATCTTTATCGTTGATCATGATCCTGATATTTGACAAAGCTGCTCCTGTTGCTCTTTACTTCTGTTGCTGTTGTATGCTCCTGCTCCTACTCATTTGCTCCTGTTCTCAATCTGATTAAAATTAAATCCTGTCTGCTCTGCCATTTGGATATAGCGACATGTACGATTGGGGAGCATTGATGGGATGTTAATTTATTAAGATTGCTCCTGTTCCGGAATACAACATTGTTTACAGCATCTATATAACTTAATTTTCTCTTTTGATTTGAACCAAATGCATTGTGCAGTAACAACCGTCTAACTATACCAATTCGATCTCGTCGTCATTGCAAGTCTGGCTTGTATGCCTTAGGCAAAGAAATGTTTTCTTACATTTGAAAGTGGCGCGGTGACGGTATTCTTTTTTTCAATCTGGATGATTCCCGAGTTAGGAGAGTGATATGAGTAGAAGGGTAGCAAGTCAACCCGAAATACTTCATTTTCTCACTCTATTTCAACAGCTTACAACTACAGCTTTGCCTAAAACTTATCATCACGTTACGGTTCATCCATAATGTATGTCATCTAGAGAGAACCTACGTATACGCCCGACTGGGATTGGTGGATGTGCGAGGGTGGATGATTGAACGGAATTATCTGAGTTGGTTCCCTTTAATACATGTTACATCAAGATGGCGCTGATGTTCGCTCAACATAGTGCTCATCTCAGAACAGAACATGGTGGCAATTTCATGGTTCTTCGTACATGTATGGGTTCTATCCTGCAAACAAAGACCATTTGACCTCGATGAACTTAAAAATAGGTGTACATGACTGGACAATCTAAAGTTTCTCTATCTTACAGTAACTCAAGAGATAGTTGGTAGACATTAAAAGAAATTACAACAACAACAACAACGCAAAACTAAAGCAAATCAGAGATATTTCGGATGTCTCCACCCCACCCCGCTCTCCAAGCCGCGCGAAAAACATTGGCAGTGCACAGCTACATCATCATTCATCAGGCAGGTATCAAAATTCTTCATCTATTTGTCAGGGAGTTATAGACTGGACGATAAAGTAGCCTAACTCTGAAAACTATGCCCCTTTTTCGTCAGCCTAACTGCTTAACTCCGGTAATGGACCATGTGCGGTGTATTATTTTCTCAGTGTAACTGCGTAACTCTACGGTTACGGTGAGAAAAAGGAAAGGCCATAAACTGGTCTTATGCAGATCTATCTTCACAGTTTTACGCATTTACGCTGAGAAAAAGAGGACTATAACCAACAAGGTGTGATGAAATTAGACCGAGTAAAGGGAATATTTTATCAACATATTTATGCATTTACGACGAGAAATATAGTAATAAAAACTGTATGGTGAAGTCGAGATAAAAGAGAAAGGATTCATCGCTGAGAAAAAGAGAAAGAAATTATGCTTTGAAAGAAAGACAGGGTCTGACAAAGTTATGCCGAGCAGATCCATCTTCACAGTTTCATGCATTTACGCTGAGAAAAACAGAACTATAACCAACATGGTCTGGTGAAATTACGCCGAGTGAAAAGGAATGTTTTATCAACATAGTTATGCATTTATGATGAGAAACAGAAAAAACCTGTATGGTGGAGACGAGATAAAAGAGAAATGTCTCATCGCTGAAAAAAAGAGAAAGTGTCTACTGCTGAAGTTACGCTTTGAAAGAAAGAAAGAAAGGGTCTGACAAAGTTTTGCAGCTGCGCTGACAAAAAGAGAGACGATCTGGTCAAGTTTCGCAGTTATGCCGAGTAAAAAGGAATGGTCCATCCATTGATGCGAAACTGCTTATATTAACACTGACAATGGACAATCCCTTCGCATCAGAGGAACTGCGTTACACCGCCAGCCTCTTCCTCTTTTTCTCAGACTAACTGCGTAACTCCGGTAATGGAACATGTACAGTGTATTGTTTCCTCAACGTAACCGCCTAACTCTACCGTTACGGTGAGAAAAAGGGAAAGGCCATGAGCTGGTCTTATGCAGATCCATCTTCACAGTTTCATGCATTTACGCTGAGAAAAAGAGGACTATAACCAACATGGTCTGATGAAATTACGCCGAGTATAAGGGAATGTTTTATCAACATAGTTATGCATTTACGATGAGAAACAGAAAAAACCCTGTATGGTGGAGACGAGATAAAAGAGAAAGGTTTCATCGCTGAGAAAAAGAGAAAGTGTCTACTGCTGAAATTACGCTTTGAAAGAAAGAAAGGGTCTGACAAAGTTTTGCAGTTGCGCTGACAAAAAGAGAGACGATCTGGCAAAGTTTCCGTTATGCCGAGTAAAAAGAAATGGTCCATCAACGTATGCAGTGACGCTTAAGGAATAAAGAATCTGATGAGGTAACGCTGTTACGCTGATGCAAATTGGGTGGTCTTTCCAGAGTTACGTTCGAGAAGGGAACGGACAACATTAATGTAAAATATTGAATTTTTTTTTTTTAGTTAGATATCATTTCTAGGTTGAAAACACTATATACATACGACATGCACAAATGTTCTGTCAGTCGCTCATGCATTGCTCACTGACTCAAAATCATTTCTTCTCGGTTTAACACATAAAGTGGTATTCACACTTACTCTCATTCTTTGACATTGTTCACTGAAAATATATCATTTCTAGGTTTAACTGATACAGTGTTTCGGAACTTGAATGTTCTCTCAGTCACTCTAACATTGTTCATGGACTTCAATTTCCAAGTTGAACATTGTTATACAGACTCGATACCACCTGTAGAGTTATAGCTGTAAATATGCAGTTTCGATGATAAAATAGAACATTGTCCATCGCTGGGCAATTATGCTGAGAATGAGAAAGGTTCTGATAGTGTTACGCTGAGTAAAAGGAAACAATCCATTGCTACAGTTACGCAGTGATTAAGCTGAGAAAAAAGAGAATTGCCGGAGTTATGCTGAAAAAAAGAGGTCTCTAGCCGGAGTTACGCTGAGAAGAGAGAAATGTATATTGCCGTGGATGGGCAATTATGCTGAGAAAAAGATGTCTATAGCCGGAAGAAAAAAAGGGGCTGACACCGAATTTACGCTGAGTAAAAACCACCACTGTAGGCAAAGAGGATTTAAACAGATGGATCTACAGTCAGAATAATGGTGAAGGTTCATCGCCTTCTCATGGTTATAATACCTGGTCATCACCTTTGTGATGAAAAAGTGTGATAAGCCCAGTTCATCACCTTTTAGATTATCTCTTTTCAGTGATGCTTTCTGGTTCTAACTCAGCCACAAGGCAAGCTTGAGTTGGTTTTCAACACCTATCATGCGTGATTTGGGCACATACAAGATCTTGTGTACTTTGTCAAGACCTTCTTCAGTGTATACTCGGCGACCGATCGGTCAGCAGTCCCTTAAAAGCGATTATTTCTGCAGCAACGCAAAAGTGTAATGGAACGCTGTGATTAATGGATGATCTTATCCATTAGGTCCAGGTCAGATTTTACGGCGAGACCCGGATCGCTCAACCAGCTGATCGGAATTTCGTCCATATGGAAACAATACATTTAGCAGCGAGAATCGCTCACGGCTTCAGGGCTATGTCTGATGTACAGTTTATTACTGCCACCTGCAAAATCTCGGTCAGATACAAGCCAAGACGTTATGCATTATCTCACTATAATTTACGAAACTGTATCTGTCTGTTTGTTTATTTGTGACGACATTACAACGCACAACCCAACAATATTGGGGTCATTAAGGTAGCTTAATGTAAAATAAGTCCATGACCTTTCAACCAAACTTGTGGCCGTTCAATGACGACATATATACCTACACAGGTGAAAGCATGTAAAGTACATGTTCATGTTCCCGGTCCAATCGGGCGTTAACTGCCCTTTTTGATGTATTGCCCAGGATTGGAATACCTCCAAACCAACGTAGATCAAAACACCACCACCTTAACACAAGTGTGTCGAAATTAAAGCATCTTAGCATCTCGCTCTTGAATTCGAGCTTCTAATCACATGCAGATTGAATGGCTTATTAGTATCCACATGGGGAACATACCAGAGAACTTTCGTGAACTAAAGTGAAGTGTAACGCAATATATTATCCAGACGAGGCTAAATACCTTTGCCTACCGTGACATTGCCATTGACCATTCCAGCTCTTGATCGATATGATTCTTTGGAATCACCAGGGTAACAAACCTCCGGGCTTCCATGAACATTGTTGGAGAAAAACTCTAACTACAGTCCGGACAAGGTTCGGTTCAGTTTTTGGGAGCTGTGACCTTGACCGTTGACTCTGTGACCCGAAAATCAAAATAATTCTTCGGATTCACATCATGGGCGACACACATGCCAACTCTCGTGAAGATCGATGAAACTAAAGATAACGGTTGGGCGTTACGAACAGAAACACAGGAGAAAAACGTAATGTCATAAAACATGTATAGTCGACTAGGCACAAGTGTTTGTTCGATTTAATAATATGTAAATATGATTTTTGGATAGACGTGTACTGAGTGCATAAGATGAGAGCTAAACCGCATCTTCGCATATTCAAGTCGAACACTACAGGCTTTGGGGGGAACGTTAGTGTAGTATTTAGCTAGCCTGAAATGTGAAGATGAACATACACAGGAAATACATCTGTCACAGAAGAAATGTTATATATACAGGGGGGAGCAGTGCCTAGGTATCTCAAAAAGGCCTTTAAGTGTTTTAACACAAAGAACATGAAAAAGCTTATACACGTGTTTATCATGGATGGGTAATCGTGTGGATATCGGTGTGTAATTGTGCACAATCGATTTACGAATATGAATGTGGAGATGACCCCTTAATCTCTACAAGCGCGACTAATCCCCACTCTCCTTGTTCCCCCGCTGATTCACACCGCATAGTTTGCGCCTCTTGGCCGTTAGGGGGCGCTTTATCTGGTTACCCAATCACCGTGCCGTAATAGCTCAGAGGTAACCAGATTCCTCATTGGCTAACCACGATAGGCTAACCACTTCACGTGATCGAAATTACGTCACACCCACATTCCCAGCAGAGTCATGCCTTCCCGATATTGAGATAACGATTCTCACTTAATTAAGTGGGGGGGCATATCAGTATTTTGACAGCGAGACTCCCTCTTCATGCTCTTACATCATCGCTCCAAGTAACTTTTTTCGTAATATTAAGACAACATTCAATTCAAAATCTGAAACACTTGAACGGTGTAGTTACGTCACCAATGTAGGCAACTTGATCGCCTTTTATACTCATGATATGGAAGCGTGGTCTTATCAGTGAGATTTAAAAAAAAGCGACTGTGTTAATTAACTGAAGGGATTAGTGAACACATTTTTGCAATCAGTTGACGAACCTCACTAAATATAACGACAATGGAGGGAATTATCCAAAAAATCTATTCACTCTTAACCTAGAAATTAAAATAATTATTGTTTTGCCGTTTATTATTATTTTTGCCGTTAACGACATATGAACGTTTGACAAGAGAGACAACTCATATGGCTTCGTTTCACAGTTGATTGGGAAGAAATAGTTCACTAGTTTCTCGCGTTTTCCCATACAGTTATCACTCAGTAGATGTCATATACGTCGGGTAGATTAGTATTGTTACCGAGAGACTAATCTGTGCAGCTTAGCGCCGTCATTTGATGGAAACAGTTCATGGTGACTAGCCGTAAGATCTTTGACCCACTGAGAGAAAAGATGGCGGATGTCCGGATGATGATTGCCCATTCATTCGGGTCCTTGTGACCTTGTTTTACAGCCTGAGTCTGTATGATGTAACACCAAAGGTCAATGAGAGTCAATGAGTGCACTTGAGCATGAACTGACCTGTATCCTCTCATCCCATCCATCTGTGTGCGCAGGTGTTCTGCGCAAGTGTGACGTCACAGCATATTGACTCACATTTGGTAGTATAAAAGCGCATTTCGAGCCCTATTGACCTTGCGGCGCAATGCGCAGAGGATAGTATAGTAACAGTATATTTGTCACGGGATTAATTTCGAGAGACGGGAAAAAACACATTTTGCCGATGTTGTATCTTTATTATGACATTAGGCCACCACTTGGTTCTGAAGGAAAACATATACATTCGATTAGAGTGTATTTCCAACAACCCGTCAGCCGGACACACCGTGAAAGCATGTGCCGTACATATATAAATTACCGTATCAATCTTTAAACATTATATTTATAGCAATATTCAGAAATACAACACCAGTCATTTAATCCCCAAAATAACCCCCCGGAGTGTATACAGAAAATATTCACTAATTCACCTTTAGATGCGATAATATTACCGTATTAGCGCAATCAACAATTCACTCGCTTTATGTTATTTCATTTACGATACCAGCATTACATTTACTATAATAGCGTAATAAGACCTACATACCTGAAGGAAAACATATACATTCGATTAGAGTGTATTTCCAACAACCCGTCAGCCGGACACACCGTGAAAGCATGTGCCGAGACGATCAGCTGTGGGTCAGATTTATACCATACTATTGCGTAATGTGTAGTCGTGCCAGGTAGCGGTGTAGAGTCGCGACAAGCGTGCGGCGCATATGAATCAACAAACGAGCGAATATGAATAGAAGCGTAAGCGAGCGGTTGGGTGAACGCATGAATGAATGAATGAATGAATGGATGAACGACCAAGTGAATGAATCGGGCACTCCCAGTTAGAACCTTCCGTTAGTCAAGTACATTAGAATATATTAGAATACAGTATTAGCGTGCATGCACAGAAGCAAAGACAGTTCATTGAAAAACAAATTTATTTGCAGCTAAATCGACTGTGACATTATCCCCCCCGATATGAAATGTTGTCCCCGACATTTCAAACATATATACGATTTCAGTTGCAATAAGCGTTCCGCTGCTGTACCCAGTCTCCAAGCCTATCTGGAGGTCTTTTGATCCTTCTAGATCGCCTCAGCGCGGGAGCAGGCGGGTCTGATACAGCATTATCGGGATGCGGAAGAACACTAACATTTCCAGGTACAGTAACTTCAGGTAACCGACTTGACGTCCCAACGATGTTCGTGCGTTCAACCTGCGTGGTTCGTTCTGGACCAGCTTGGGTTCGTTCTAAGACGGGAAAATCGACCATGCGCCGCGGCAAGTCAGATCGTCCACTCTGAGTAACAGTGGGAGCGGTAGACCTTAAGATTCTCTGCTCAGTTGGATCATCTAAGGGCACGTTCATCACTTCCACTTCGCTTTCAGACTCCGAGGACTCCGACGACACCAGAGGGCGCGGCTGTACAGAAGATCTTTTCTTTTTAGTTGTCCGATTGTCAGGACCGGATACAAGAGTTTTCGGAGTAGGGAGTGATTGAAATGGCAGCAACAAATTACGGTGCAAGATACGTTTCCTACCCTTTTTATCCTCCCGCATTACTTCGAAGACGGGGATACCCCTATTGGGTTGGCGTAACACCACATAAGGAAACCGTTCCCACCGATCTGCTAATTTGTGCTTTCCCCGAATACCCACATTCTTCACTAAAACTCGGTCTCCAGCCTCTAGTTTTGAATTTCTAACCCGAATATCGTAATTCTTTTTGTACCGGTTAGAGGATTTCTTGGCCTCACTAGAAGCCAACTTATATGCGAAATCAAGTCTCTTCCGTAAACTCGAAGCATACTGCGTTTTGTCAGTTACACATTCTGTGTCATTTGGGTCTATACCCAAATAGGCGTCTAACGCCAAACGGGGATGACGACCAAACATAAGATAAAATGGACTATACCCTGTAGAGTCGTGCTTAGCGGCGTTGTATGCATGAACTAGTGTGGGAACAAAGTCTTTCCATTTGGACTTCTGTTCATCCGTAAGGGTTCCAAGCATGTTCAGCAGAGTTTGGTTCATACGTTCACACATACCATTACCCTGCGGATGATATGGAGTTGTTCTGGATTTTTCAATACCCGTTATCTTACACAACTCCTTAATTACCTGTGACTCGTAATTACGACCCTGATCACTGTGTAGTTTACTCGGAAAGCCGTAGTGGACAAAAAAGTTATCATACAGTACTCTAGCTGTTGTTTTTGCTGTTTGGTTCCTCGTAGGTATTGCCTGTGCGTATCTGGTAAAGTGATCTGTGATCACTAGGATATTGGAGTAGCCTCCCTTGGATTCCTCCAGGGACAGAAAATCTGTACACACGAGTTCCATAGGCTGATGAGTCTCGATACTTACCAACGGTGTGTACTTGTTCGCCGTTCCAGTTTTCCTCCGGATACATCTGTCGCAGAATTTTACCTTCCTCCGGACATCCTCGGACATACCAGGCCAGAAAAACCTCGTTCGCACCAAGTCGTACGTTCTTTCTCTACCCTGATGTCCTTGATCATCGTGAAGGCTTTTCAGGACAATTTCTCGAAATTCTTGAGGTAGCACTATCTGCGAGCTCATCTGGTCACCATCAGTCCTCTTGCGGAAGAGAACCCCATCTTTAAGCACTAGTTTCTCCCAATTACGAAGTAATGACCTTACTTCGGGAGTTTCCGTAGACTGAACACTAGACTCGGGTTTCACACCGGAACAAACATACTCCATAACCCTACCGATGGACCTGTCTGCACGCTGTAATTTCTGCCAGCTGGACGTATCTGAAAACAACGGTATACACACCTGAGCGGCCGACATACACGGAAGGCGCCGATCCGGGGGAAATTCATCCGCATCCTGCCATCCCAAGGTTTCGATAAAGGGTCCGTCAGAGGTGACCTGTAAGCTGCAAATAGCCTTTACTACGTCCCCACTTACCCTCGTGATATCACACTCCATGCCAGAGAAAGATGGGTGGCGAGACAAACCATCAGCGTCCCTATGCGTCGCACCAGACTTGTATTCCAGATGAAAGTCAAATGTCGATAGCTCTGCAAGCCAACGGTGTCCTGTGGCGTCTAATTTGGCGGTGGTAAGTACGTATGTCAGCGGATTATTATCCGTCCTAACAGTGAACTGGTGACCGTAAAGATAATCCTTCAGTTTATCACACACAGCCCACTTTAGTGCCAAGAATTCCCGCTTGTGTGCAGCATAATTCTTCTCAGATTTCTTTAATCCCCTACTGGCGTACGATACTACTCTCTCAATTCCATCCTGCAATTGGTACAGGACTGCACCCAAGCCATCCGCGCTAGCATCAACATGTAGTATGAAAGGAAGGGTGTAGTCCGCATATGCTAATATGGGCGATGTAGTCAAGGCAATAATCACCTGATCAAAAGCCTCTTGATGCTCCGACTGCCAACACCATTTCACACTAGGTTTGGACTTGCGTTTACCTTTACACTTCTTCGGCTGGTCCACAAGTAAATCATTCAAACATCTCACAATCTTGGCATAACTCGGCACAAACCTCCGGTAATAACCGGCGAAACCTAAAAACTTACGGACGTCGTCCACGTTCCTTGGTGTCGGCCATTGCCTCAGAGCCTCGATTTTACTCGGATCCGCCTCGATGCCGTGTTCAGAGACTATGTGCCCCAAATATTTTACCTTGTGTAAAAAGAATTCGCATTTGTCTGGCCGGAGTTTCAGACCGTGTTGCTTCAAGCGTTGAAATACATGTTCAAGACGTTCTATGTGCTCTTCAAAGGTTTTCGAGTATATGATGACGTCATCGATGTAAATTAGACATTCACGCAGATTCAAGTCGTTTAACGCAACCTCCATCAGGCGCTGGAACGTCGCAGGCGCGTTAGTCAAACCGAAAGGCATGCGGTTACATTCGTAGAAACCAAGAGGCCCTACGGTGAATGCGGTTTTCTGTTTATCCTCTTCCACGAGCTCCACCTGCCAATAACCAGACCTTAAATCCAGCTTTGTGAACCATTTCGATCCGGCCAAACAATCGAGAGTCTCGTCAATTCTCGGAAGCGCATACGAGTCGCGTATGGTCTTGAGGTTCAGCTTACGAAAATCAATGCAGAATCGTAGCGAATTGTCAGGCTTACGAACGAGAACGACGTTCGATGAATAAGGGCTGCTGGATTCTCGGATAGCACCGCAGGCTAGCATCTCTTTCAGGTGAGTTCGGACCTCGTCGAAAAGTGCAGGAGGAATGCGCCTATGGGGATCCTTGAATGGCGTGTTATCAGTGAGTTTGATGGCATGCTTTACAGTAGATGTGTGACCTAGATCTAGTAAACCTGTTGACATGATGGAAGTCCATTGGCCCAGCATCTGTTCTGCAACCTCTCGTTGACCTAGTGTGAGTGGACTATCTCCAAAATTAACTCCTAACTCCCTTAAAGATCGATATGCAGAGCGTCCATCTTCATTCCGGACTCTGGCTGACGAGGTTGAGTTTGAAGAGTCGATGATAGAGGCCGTATGTAAATTACATAATTTTGTTTTCGGTGGAATAATCACAGATTGTACCGACAAATTACAAATTCTCACACTTACACAAGCTGTGGACCCCTGCGAGTCTAAGTTAACAAGTTGTGGAGAAATCACTAAACCACCCATCAGTCCAGTGTTCCCCTGTTCAGCAACTACCGTTTGACAACCGTTTGGTGGGTTACGTAATACACCCCTAACCGTAACTATCTCATTGGATTTGACTATCAGGCGATGTGTATTCGTTGACCGTAAAGTTCCGACACAACCACTATCTTGAATCAACCCAATAGCCGTTTGCCACGGAATCATGTTTGGACCTTTACCTGCCAGGGTCCCCATAAATAGCTTAATTACATTAGTTCCAGCTATAACAGGAATTCTCAGGTTATAGTCCGTATCCGGGACCACAAGTATAGGGGCCAATACCACTTTTGTAGAACCCGGAACACTTAACTCTACCTCAATATATCCGTGGTAGGGCAGAGATTCTCCCGAGGCACCACTAATTTCAAGGTTGAAATCATTAATTGGATGTAATTTCAAATGTCCTAACTTCCGGTCATAGAAATTCTTACCTATGGTCGTAACCATGGATCCCGTATCCACTAAACAGGGGCATTCTATGCCTTCGATAATTAACAAGGACTCATTCGGTTCCCCAACCAGTGAAGTTTTTTGTATTTCAGGGCCTTCCTCATCTTGACCTCCACCCAGCCCAACACTGGAGGTCAACGGAAGTTTAAAGCAGGCGTCTCGTCAGAATCATTTGGCTTGCTAGCTAACGACTCTGGTTGGGAACTACTTTTTAGCTCAGTTTCGTCTGACCTATTTCTAAAGTTTCTACCACGTCCTCTAGCGTAAGGGCGATAACTTTTGTCAAATTTACTTTCTAAGCTACCCAGCCTATCTAGAACCTGTGAAAGAGGGTCAGACTGAGTAGTTACTGGAAGATGTTGCTGCTGCTTCTCTTCCAAACGCTTAAGGCGATCACATATTTCTTTCAAATGAGAGTGTATATTCTGGTTAGCGGTTTCAGGTTCAGCGGTCACATGAAGTTGTTGTTGTTTTTTTCCTTTTGTAACTTTATCACAATCGGATAACTCTAGCTCAACACAACGCACTTCCCTCAATAGCGTGTCAAAATCTGTTTCCGCATCATATTTGTGCCTGGTAGCAGATTTTAGACGTTCACTGCATAGACCTGTCCAAAATTTATTTCTCAACATTCTCCCGGCTATTCTACCCCTTACGGATCCCTTTTCAACAGCGATCTGTAATAAATCCTCAAGCCGACAAGCCCAACTAGCTACAGATTCACTTGGCTTTTGTTGTTCTGTGTAAAAGCTTTGTACAATTGCCTCACCTGTTGCAACCGTACCAAATGCACCCTCCAACTTATTTACAATAGCTTCTACAGTAGCGTGTTCCCCTAAATGCAAGCATGCCTTAGCAGCTTCCCCTTTAAGGGATTTTCGAACTGCCTGCAATATCACAGGGGTTGGGTAAACTTTATCTCGGACCAAACACTTGACCTCAAATTGCCAAAGGTCAAAAGACGACTCTCCCTTCGGTGTCGGATCGGCTCCCGAAAAGAAAGTTATCTTCGGCAAGTTAACAGGGGTTATATTACCCTTAACAGGAAGTGGCAAATATGGACCCGGCTTACCTGGAGAACCAAATCCTACAGCGGAGGATATATTATATCTACCGGACTTACTGAGATAATCCACCATTTGCTGTTCATCCATATCCGATATGGGTCGAGGTTCCATTTCCTTCTCCATGTCCGATCCATCTGTTCCATCTCCCCAGCCGTGTGCCATGTTGGTACTCTTTACTGAAACTCAAAACCTATGTCCTATTCCTTAATCACTATTAGACACGTTAGTACAATCAGTAATTGTCAACCCCACAAAAACAGTTTAGTTCACGACAGATTGGCTATGAAAGATGAGTGGAATTTGGCGTGGTGGTAAATGATGGGCAATGAGAGGAATTTGGCGTAGTGGTAAATGACCGGCTATTAGCGACGAGTATATTCCGACAGCGCAGTAACGTTCCGTCGCGTAAACCGCGTGTATATCGGGTGAATGTGTGCGAGAGGGATATCAGCAAAGACCCTGACATACATCAAACCAGCCTAGAGCTAGTTACGTAAACCTACGACCGAACTAGAAATAACAATCGGCTAAGAAATTTACGGCGGTTGATAGCAAAAATATTAACCTATGAACATTTAAATACAATTTTTTTTTTACTTTTTTTTTTTTTTAGCAGAATGATCAATACATGTCAATAATACAGTATGTAAATATACTCACACCTTTCTCTCACCATCCGCGCATACACTCAGAATCTGATAAATGTCCTTCTCTGTGAATGTCATTTCACTGTTCTTTTATTTCGCGAATCTATTCAGGTACAAGTCCGACGCGACAGAGTTACAGACATCCAGATTGTCAACCTCGCTGGCCAGGGTAAGATCGGCACAAGATATCACATAAACTTCGTGCACAATCGGTACCGGAACAGATCGGGAACAGAACTTGTTGAAAGATCAAAACCACAGATACAGCTGTCGTAATGGCATTCATCTACCGTTGAACGGGTACAACCAGGCACTGGAAATGGCACCAAGTTTAACGGTCATCAAGGAATTTCACATAAAGAACAAACTTTCAGCTTTCCTGGAGCAGTATATACCAGAAACCTGCATTTCGCTTCCCGTCCCCCATCGGGCGCCAATTTGTCACGGGATTAATTTCGAGAGACGGGAAAAAACACATTTTGCCGATGTTGTATCTTTATTATGACATTAGGCCACCACTTGGTTCTGAAGGAAAACATATACATTCGATTAGAGTGTATTTCCAACAACCCGTCAGCCGGACACACCGTGAAAGCATGTGCCGTACATATATAAATTACCGTATCAATCTTTAAACATTATATTTATAGCAATATTCAGAAATACAACACCAGTCATTTAATCCCCCAAATAACCCCCCGGAGTGTATACAGAAAATATTCACTAATTCACCTTTAGATGCGATAATATTACCGTATTAGCGCAATCAACAATTCACTCGCTTTATGTTATTTCATTTACGATACCAGCATTACATTTACTATAATAGCGTAATAAGACCTACATACCTGAAGGAAAACATATACATTCGATTAGAGTGTATTTCCAACAACCCGTCAGCCGGACACACCGTGAAAGCATGTGCCCAGACGATCAGCTGTGGGTCAGATTTATACCATACTATTGCGTAATGTGTAGTCGTGCCAGGTAGCGGTGTAGAGTCGCGACAAGCGTGCGGCGCATATGAATCAACAAACGAGCGAATATGAATAGAAGCGTAAGCGAGCGGTTGGGTGAACGCATGAATGAATGAATGAATGAATGGATGAACGACCAAGTGAATGAATCGGGCACTCCCAGTTAGAACCTTCCGTTAGTCAAGTACATTAGAATATATTAGAATACAGTATTAGCGTGCATGCACAGAAGCAAAGACAGTTCATTGAAAAACAAATTTATTTGCAGCTAAATCGACTGTGACATATTGATTCACATTTAGTAGTATAAAAGCGCATTTAGAGCCCTATTGACCTTGCGGCGCAATGCGCAGAGGATAGTATAGTAACAGTATATTGACTCACATTTAGTAGTATTGTATAAAAGCACATTTCGAACCCTATTGACCTTGCGGCGTAATTCGCAGAGGAAAGTATAGTAATAGTATATCGACTCAGATTTAGTAGTATAAAAGTGCATTTCGAGCCATATTGACCTTGCGACGCAATGCACAGAGGGGCGTCGTCCCTCCGTCTTTACATCCGGTACCTCTTCAACATCCGGGACCTCTTTCATATCCGGGCTTTCCCACCGGGTTTTTCCCGGGCCCGACCGCACGCCTGCGTGGGTTATCCGGTCGCACGCCTACGCGGGTTATCCGGCCGCACGCCTGCGCGGTTCACGGGGCATGTATTCCCCCGCGGTGATGCGGTCTGGCGGTGGCGGGGCCTTTTCAACATCCGGGTTCCCTGGTTTTACATCCGGGTCCTCTTCAACATCCGGGTTCTTACATGGGGGAACCGTGGAACATGCGATGAGTGAGTGAGTGAGTGAGTGAGTGAGTGAGGCGTGCCCAACGCCCGTCTTAACGCATGGACGCACTAACGATGGTGAGTGAGAGAGTGAGAGAGTGAGTGAGTGAGTGAGTTCATCCCCGAGCTCCGAGCTCTCGACTACCCCATCTCCGAGCTCCGAGCTCCCGACTATCCCATCCCCGAGCTCCGAGCTCTTGCATATAAACACGTCATGCATCTGTGAAAGCTTCATTATACGCCTGGTGTCCGTGGAGACGAGAGCCATGGTTTACGCATGTCACATGTGTTCCACGTCATTTTCCACGCCATCTCATCTACGTTTCCATACATTATAATCGTATACAGCGAAACTATCTCACCAAACGGAGTCCCGATAACGCGCAAATTCAAAGTACGCGCGAAGAACGATCAACACATACGTCACACACGATGACGGTGAGCGGCCCTACGGGGTGGCGAAAAACGTCCTGGGTGATGAAGGTCTTAGAGGAAGTTGTGGCAACCCCACCTCCGACGCGCGTTTTATGGTGTTATAGCCAGTGGCAGCCCGCCTACGAAACTACGCGATTACAGAATATGAGTTTCGTCCCAGGAATTCCTCACGACATAGACGAACCGTATTACTTCCATTCCGAGCAGACTAACGTGGTAGTGCTCGATGACTTGATTTAGAGCGACCAAGGACAATTCCAAAATCGCCGACCTATTCACCAAAAGGTCCCATCATCGCAATCTGTCCGTCATCTACTTGACCCAGAATCTCTTTCCCAAGGGAAGGCGTCCAGAGATATTGCCTTGAACTGCCAATACTTTGTGCTGTTCTCCAACCCCATCGACAGAGCACAAATCCGTGTGTTTGGTAGCCCAATTTATCCTCAAAACATCCACCATTTTATGCAGGCGTTTCAAGGGGCGACAAGTCGTCCGTACGGCTAACTGTGCGTAGATACAAAAGCCCATACCCCCGAAGATCGCCGGCTGACGACCCACCTGTTACCCGGTGAGGCATCACCACAACGTCATATACCCCTACACCATCACCGAGTCCACATCTGGCAGAGCAGCAGCAACCCGCCCTCGTACAGAGTGTTCCCTTCATACCACCAGTGCCGGAATATCACCCCACCGTGAAGGACCAAGCCAAACCCGTACAAGGGAATGAACATAATGTGGAATCGAGGCTATGGAAGGATTTGTTCAAAGAAAGAATGGACGCCGAAATGGGCGAGACGTTGGAGGCCACAGGAAAAATGTTTCACCGCAAAGGGTATTCAAAAGAGGAAATCGCAATTTTAGCCCATAACACATTGGCACCCAGACTACGACGGGCTTTACGTCAGCAGTATGCCGACTTCCTGACTCATATAAAATTGCTGAACAAGGACCCGGTTCATATGGAAATCGAAAGAACATCGTCGATGTTGAAAACCTCGGGCATGAACTGGAAAGCCGCGTATGTCAGAGCAATAGCACAAAAGAAACATTTGTTCGAACGCATCATTAAGATCAAAAGCGTCCCACTATAAATAGGCCACACGGCACCAGTCCCCTCATTTCACCACGAGCACTGCAGAGTGCAACTTGTTTGAACCCGACAACGAGGATATTCTAGTCGAAGCGTTATGTCAAGCCAATGTCGATACTATTATTGATATAGGGCAAGGTGAATCCACCATTCAGGATCAACGCATGCGTTCTCATCTTACCACGCTCATAGAAGACATCCAATGGGTGACACGCGTCTGTATTCTGCTGCGTAAGAAACAGATAATACCCAATGAGGATACCAACACAACTACCCTCGCCCAGAATCTGCTGACCCTGCATGAGGCGTTTCAAACCTTTATGGGGACCCAGCTGGAGACGGGAAATTATCTTCTTCAACCTCCAACCTAATGATGTCCGTCCAGTGATGATCGACAATGCATACCGCTTTGAGATAGGTATTGAGACGGGCTTTGAGACGGGCGTTAAGGCGTTAAGACGGACGTTGACGGGCGTTGAGACGGGCGTTAAGGCGTTAAGACGGACGTTGATGGGCGTTGAGACGGGCGTTAAGGTGTTGAGACGAGCGTTGACGGGCGTCACTGCATTTCGATGAATTAGTGTCAATTCCATGAAAATCAGAGCTTCTGAGCTAATTCACCAGGGCGTTGGCTTCAAGCTATCAGGATACTGTTGTTCCCGCAAGAATATATGTACATGGGCAAGGAACATGTACATTGGCAGAATATATGTACATGGACAGATTACATGCACAGGTACATAGTACAGGGTGGGTGAGTGAATAGAATTTAACGTCGCTTTCAACAATATTTTAATATATCTAAATTATGACGAGTAGAACCAATATAATATTTTGATGTAATATCACCTGCGTGCGGCCGGATAACCCACGCAGGCGTGCGGTCGGGCCCTGGAAAACCCCGGTGGGAAAGCCCGGATGTGGAAGAGGTCCCGGATGTTGGAGAGGTCCCGGATGTAAAGACGGAGGGACGACGCACTGGGAAACCCGGATTTTAAAGAGGTGCCGGATGTTCTAGTACATGCATTCCATACGTCTAAGGTCTAATCCTCTGCGCATTGCGCCGCAAGGTCAATAGGGCTCGAAATGCGATTTACACTACTAAATGTGAGTCAATATACTGTTACTATACTATCCTCTGCGCATTGCGCCGCAAGGTCAATAGGGTTCGAAATGCGCTTTTATACTACTAAATGTGAGTCAATATGCTGTGACGTCACACTTGCGAAGAACATCTGCGCACACAGATGGATGGGATGAGAGGATACAGGTCAGTACATGCTCAAGTGCACTCATTGACTCTCATTGACCTTTGGTGTTGCATCATACAGACTCAGGCTGTAAAACAAGATCACAAGGACCCGGATGAATGGAAAAACCTCAGATACAGTACATATGCATTCCATCAATGTAACACATGGAAAAACACCGAAGGACCCGGACGGACAAGTCCTCGGCTGTAAAACAAGGTCAAAAGGACCCGGATGAATGGAAAAAACCCAGATACAAGTCAGTACATGCATTCCTATCATTCGATACCAGAACTAGGTCAGACATACCCAGGTCACGCCCGATTCACGCCTACAGGAAGTGACGTCATACACCTGCGCACAAGTCCCAATGGAAAAACCCCGATGGAATGAGAGCATACAGTACATGCATTCCTATCATTCAAATGACCTTGCACTATAGTGATCACGTGACCTCCACGTGACCTCCACACGAAAGTATGTCAAGGCACGTCTATAAGGGTTATAAATACTACTGACGTAAGTGAAACAAGCGTAATCAGTTACTGGATGGCGTCTATTCAGTTAACCCTACCTGGCACTTTCCCTTCCTCCCCCCCGGTTGGTTTTTTGCTCCTATCTCCGGAACGACAAAAATTTGAGAGGTGATATCCGTGACTTTGTAGCTTATCATATTGGAGTCATTTTGAGCCTATTTGCATGACCCCCTGAGCGTAGGATCATGGGTAAATTCAAATTGGCGGCCATATGGGGTAGCAGAAAAGAGACGTTTTCGTCAGATTTCTTAAAAATTTGTCCTTTTCTGCATGGAAAAATGGGTAAAACATATTTTATTTCGTATCAGATTATTATGTACTAATTAAAAAAAAAAAAAAAATCTGTCCGAAAAATCGGTCAAAAAATGCCATTTGTAAAGATGACCTCACTGTGACGTCATCATGGCGGTCATCTTGGATTTTTTTTACATTTTCTAGTAGAGCTTGGCCCAAAGATAAAGTGTAGTAAGTTTCATCCCCATAGCCTCAGGGATAGCGAAAATATTTAGGGGGCTGAAAGACCCTCCCCAGGCTGCGGTGCGGTACACCCCAAATCGCCCAGGCCAGATAGGGTTAAGGCACAGTTTCTCAGTGAAAGTGAACAGTACTGCACAGCAACTTGTCAACTCTAATCTGTTAACCTACTGGGCAGTTCGTGACGGGACGACACGTTAAGTGCATTGTAACTGCACAGTACTGCACCATATACCTGTTCGGAACTGGTACCTGATTGGCGCTCTTCAGTAACTGAATGGTCCTAAGGTGTAACTGTCCAGTACCATACAGTTGCCAAATGACTGGTACTGTGTGGTGTCCCTCTTTTGCGGAACCACACAGTTACCACACAGTTCTATACAGTCACAAAATGAACAGTGTACGGGTCAAAATTTGCCTGTGTACACCGCTTCTCCTATGTATACGATTATGCGGTCAAGCAATGCAAGTGTAATGTTGTTGGCAAAGAGCAGGTTTCGTCAAGAATCTCGGTTACACATCATCCGAACGTATGGCACGATCATACGTAGAAACTTCTGCTCTTAGCCATGCGGTAACGGGTGCTATCTGAGTGTATTTGGGCGTTTCCCAAATGGTCATATCCGATTGGTCCCGTGACATCTGACATCGGCGCAATCACATTCATAAAACGAAGACACATCTCCAGAAAGCGATCGATTGAAATGATCCCTTGGTGGGCCTCGAAGTGCCTCCATCACAAAATATAACATCTTAGCTTGCTAAGGGCATTTCACGTTTCACTTAACACTACCCTTAGATTTTCGCTGTGATTCGGCATGTATTTCACACGGCGCCATCTATCTAGAGGGAGATAATCCAGTTCGAAAGTTGTTCCCAAAGCATGAGGTCAAATGTCGGCCCCATTTAAACGAGCCAATGAAATTATCCGTATTCAAATATTTCTAAGACATGCAAACATGTCAGTTTCACGAGGCGCAAGACTAGGGGAGTCTACGCGAGGCCAAAACGAAGTTGTGCGAATTAGCTATTTTATTTCTCACTCTAGTGGAGCATGCTTCTTTGTTTATCTTAAGAAAAATCATATTACAAACGGCCTAACATATTTGAAAACAAAATAAAATCGGCGGCAGACCACAGGAAAATGATATGCTTTTTATTTTGTGATGGGGGCACTTCGAGGCCCACCATGGGATCATTTCAATCGATCGCTTTCTGGAGGTGTGTCTTCGTTGTATGAATGTGATTGCACCGATGTCGGATGTAACGGGACCAGTCGGATGTGACCATTTGGGAAACGCCCTATTACACGCAGATAGCTATGGTGGCCGAGAGGGGCCATCGTCACTTCGCCATCGTGCCATAGGGCGATAGAGCGATAGAGCGATGGCGATAGAGCGATAGAGCGATGGCGATAGAGCGATAGAGCGATGGCGATAGAGCGATAGAGCGATAGAGCGATATAGGCGATAGAGCGATAGAGCGATAGAGCGATGGCGATAGAGCGATAGAGCGATGGCGATAGAGCGATAGAGCGATGGCGATAGAGCGATAGAGCGATGGCGATAGAGCGATGGCGATAGAGCGATAGAGCGATGGCGATAGAGCGATAGAGCGATGGCGATAGAGCGAAGTACATGACTGCGCATGACTACACCAAAACGAGACAAGTCGACATTTTTCCCTAGCTTTGTGTTCACGGTATTTGTCGGTACAAGATTTTCATGGCGGTCAAAATGAATATCAACGCCATGCATACTAAGAAAAATTCTGTACAAGAAAGCGACTCTGAGTTGATTCAAGGAATGCCATTATGAATATATAAAAAAAAAAGATCTTTGATTAATGACACGGAGGGGGAAGGATTGACGCTTATTAATATTCAATTGTTGGAGAACGTTGATAGGATATTAATTTATTAAGATTTGCCTCTCCCCCTATACCCCCGCATTGCACAAAGAACGGAATGTCTCAAAGAGCGGAGACCAAGGACTACTTCGTCTCTCCACCCTCAATAATTACGAGGGGGTGCCTTGAAATGGGCCGAAAATTAGTAGAGAAGCGTGAGAAATAAATCTAAAATGACTGGTTTTTAAATTGCAGTTTTATGCCAAGTACCAACATTTTCTCAGTGGTTTCGTACTAAATGGAATTTAGACTGGTCACAAGGTGACTTTAAGCTATTAGGTATTTTGTTTACAAACAATTTGGCCGAAAAGGTTAAACAAATACAAAGATGAATTAAAAGATATTGTCATACTCATAAAGATATGGTCCAAAATAGGATTGACTCCACTGGGACGAAATGTCATTTGTCTTGTTGTTGCCGAAACTCAACCATCTATTTTCCTCTCTTCCAAACCCACCCGAACCACTTATAAATGAATTCCAGAAACGCTGTTTTGAATTTGTTTGGAACTCGAAACCTGATAAATTTTTGAGAAAAATTTCTGTTAAACCACTTGAACATGGCGGTTTATATAATCCTATTGTTAATATGTAATCCAGGCACAAAATATATCGTGGATTAAGATATTACAAGCTGATAATTCCAAGTGGGGTAATATTTTGAAAATGTATATGCCAAAGAATATAGACCCAATAGGAGTTGGTTCAGCATTCTTAAGAACTAATATTATACCAACGATGGAAAACGTATTTTGGAGGGACACGCTTCTAGCCTGGACAGAATTTCAAATAAAACTAGAGGACTGTCAAACTTTCTCGAATGAAATGTTACAATGAAAAAATTAAGGTTGATAATAAAGCTCTACATTTAGGTCACTGGGATGGAAAAGGCGTGCGGTTTGTAAATGATATTTTAGATAATAACGGATTTTTTTGGTCATTTGACTCTTTTCAGTCCATTTATAAATGCGCAGCCCATTTTCTGGAATAATTATCAGTATGTCAGGCAAGTAGTATATAAAACTGATATTGCCGCAACTTGACCTTTGACCTAAAAAATTTGCATAGTGGGAAGAAAAACTACCTCCGAACACAGGAGAGTTCCAATTTTTGCAGGTCACTGCGCAGGTCAAGTGGTTGCCATGGCGACGTCATTTCCGGTCACGTGACGTTTGGGGCATGTATTCCGCCGCGGTTATGCGATCGCGGGAAAAAGCCTCCGCGTAAAGAAAAATAGTCTGGGGGAAATTCTCCGGCAATCTTCGGCAATCACCGGGGCATTTTGTGGGGAGAGGGGCCCCTAGCCGACCGATTGGGTCGAGTGAGGTGTCAAAGTGAAGCGCTCCTCCAGGGCGATCAACCAGTGGGTGGGTGTATGTAAAATTAGGATTTGTCCCAAAAATACAAAAAGCGGAACACAGATTTTACCCCTACAATAGGGGAAAACTCCTATCAACGATGTCCAAAAGGGCTAATGTCGGTCTCCGGCTTATCGGGCCTGCCTATCAAGTCATGGGTGGATGCATGTAAATTGAGGATTTGTCTCCGAAAATATAAAAAGTGGAACTTTACCCCTAAAATCGTGCCTGATTCGCACATTTGCATCTGTACGGGAAAATGCCTGTATGTGTATAGGGGTGGTCATTTTTTGTGGATTTTACTATGGGTTGTGGTGTCTTGTTTTCTTCGTCTCACCACGTAAAACACGACGGGCAGGGTCTCGGAGCTAAGTGGTGAAATTTTTCGAAAAAGTCCCTGCGCGCATGCGTAGTGGGTAAATAGTGCTGGGTGGCTGTTTTGGGGTCTAGGTGAGCCCCAAGTGGTCCGATGGTGTCGTACGAGGTCTTATTTTAAAACTCTCGTGGAGGAGCATCCGACTGGGCTAATGCATCTTCCGCTTTCAATATTCTGCGCATGCGCAGTCTTGCCGTAGTATAGAAAGCAGGCATTTTGTGGGTGCGTGGGAGTGTGCTTGGGATAGAGATGGACCACTATTGGTCCAAATGGGTCGTGGGAGGGGTCAAAGTGAAGCTTCTGTGGGGTAGAGCCAGAATGGCGTGCTTTTTATTGCAAGTCGCGTCAATCTGCGCATGCGCAGTTTGGTGTAGTAAGTAAAGTGGTCATTTGGGGGGTGCGTGGGGGTGTGTTTGGGGTAGAGATGGACCACTATTGGTCCGAATGCGCCGTGGGATGTGTCATTTTCTAGCTCTCGGAGTGTAGACCCCGATTTGATGGATGTCCACAGCATCTATGACGTCATCGGTGATCGCTCTATCGCTCTATCGCTCCATCGCTCTGTTTTTTGACGTACGATGGCGAAGTGACGATGGCCCCTCTCGGCCACCATAGATAGCACCCGTTACCGCATGGCTATGAGCAGAAGTTTCTACGTATGATCGTGCCATGCGTTCGGATGATGAAAATATAAAAAAACATTAGTGTTATGTGAAACGTGAAATGCCCTTAGCAAGCTAAGATGCGGTTACATATCCCGTCCACATTCGGTTGGCTTCAGGCAAATAGTAAATACAAACTGCAACACAACTCTGGCATGAAGAATGCGACACAAGAATAGGAGGGGAGGGGTAAGGTATATAAATCGCTATGTATTGCTAATTCATACAGAGAATTCATTTTTATGACACCGTATTCAATTGTTGTGTGTGAAAATTCGCTTCTTATAGTACTATATCTTTTTATTGATGACCAACGACGACATCCGCTAATCCAAAAGAACAGATGTGTTTTTCGCATTCAGAATCTGTTTGGTTGTGAAACCCCGCTGTGATACCCCATGGAGATAAGATCAGCAGACACAGTCAAAGATAAACAACAAAGACTTTTAATGGGTCTATATAATTGAGAGAAGAAAGTATATACGCAAGTGAATATGAGTCGCCTTGCCTGGATGGCAGATGAATACGTATATTGTCAATACATTTTGGAATTAATTAATACATTTCGATATATCTAACAACTCATATGTTAACATCTTGTACTCACTCCAGGTTATTTGTTGTTTTGTCATTTGGTTTGAAAATGCTGTCAGTGGCAGTGGAACGTCACCAGCTGAGCTAATAAACAAAGAAGTTGTTATCCATATAATTCGTTTGGCTACTAGTTTACAAATTCTAAAATTCCTACAAAGAAAATATAGTTCGAGTCAAATCTAATTATTTTAATACTTTCGTAAAAAAATCTTTGATCTTGGACTCCAAGAAAGGCATACCGAACAAATTACTACCGTTTTTCATTTTCTACCATATATCCGACCTCTATGACACTTTTTCTAAGTTAAAAAGTGTTATGTTTATTTTTGATAATATATTCATCTACCATCAAATATCCCATAAGCCAGGCAACTATGACTTCCAAGTACCATCCGTGGAGAGAAGAGGGTGACTAAGGTAGGGGCGGAGGTCTCGGAGGTTTAAGGGGTTGCAGGGACTGCAGGGGTTGTACCGAAAATTATATGAGCGAGGCGAGCTTACTAAACTGGTACAGCCTCTATAATTACAAGTTACAATTCTCCACACGAGACCGCGTTTGGTTCCGATACAAAAAAATAGAATATGCAGGCAGCATGGGTATAAATTTCTAAGTTATGACTGATCATTTCACCAATTAACATCACGGTACATATTATGAAGGCAGAGCTATATGGCATCTGGAGACCCTGCTGTGAGTTCGAGTGCACATTTTTTAGGAGGGGCGAGATGTGGATAACAACAATACCGACCTAGAAGGCGCACATGTTTGAACAAATTATTTACACTATATTATTCAAATATTATATGGACACCCTGGGGCAACACAGATCAACAGAGCGTTGAATAGACAAAAAGACAAGAATGATTCTACATCGGGCTATTTTTAGCTCGTGAGAATCAGCCAGTATATTTGCTTGGATAGATGACAGTGCTATTTATAGTCGCCAGCGCCGCATTGAAATCGACAATAAGCGCACAGAAGCACACATGGCTGTATTGGATTTCGCAGATCGTCAGCTGGAAATAAGTGATTCAATTCGAGGCTTAGCTTCAAATGAATCAGAAAAAGCCTACTATATATAACGGTGTGTTTAAATAATC
This sequence comes from Hanleya hanleyi, assembly GCA_036873755.1. Classification (NCBI taxonomy): domain Eukaryota; kingdom Metazoa; phylum Mollusca; class Polyplacophora; order Lepidopleurida; family Hanleyidae; genus Hanleya; species Hanleya hanleyi. The sequence goes on from JAVTVY010033623.1 coordinate 61,934, forward strand.
ATTAGCTCTCTACATATTACTAACAACTACGTTACAGACGTATACCGAAGATTGAAGAAATGATGCCCATTTGATCTACACAAAAGACGATATCTATCATTGGAGAGACGCTAACAACGACGTGAAAGTCATTTGGTAAGTGCTGTAGAATACTGGAGAGCTCAGCTCCAGGGATCTTCCGTTTAACGAACACGTTCAGATGGGGCCGACAATACAACTTTCCCATTTTAGACCTATTTGAATGGACACATGCTGTTGACTGGCCGTTATTAAAACCGGCTGTTGTATACGCGGCCTATTTATAGAAAGGGCCATTCAACACCGATGCCACATGAGAGAATAGTATCTATTATTATTCGGAGAGAATCCAATGGACATAACGCTGTGAGAGTAGTACAGGCAGAAAGATATGTAAGTGATTCTCCAGAGCTCAAACGTGTCTCCACATATTATGATGATTATATTTACACTATACATCCTCGTGTCATTGCATACAGTGGTCTGGATCCGCGCGGGGTCTGCACAATTATGTACTATAACATCGCCATCCACAAAACATGGACGAGTGAGCAGACTTCTTGCAGAGAACCATGAATTTTTAAAATTATCGGACTTCTTGCGGAGATTACTATCGCAAATTGGTCGATATAACTAAATTATTTACTACGGTAAGTGCACCTGGAAACGCTTAGCAAATTTTGTTTGTATTGCTTTAATCCATCTACAACCCCCCGCCCCGCCTGAGTACGCATCTTCATATTAGCCTTGTCAACCAGAGTAATGTCTACTCATATCCGGTACCGTTTTTACGTTACAAATGCATTTTGGTGGGTATGGATTGTTCAGTGTTTAATCGCTATAGACATGTAGGCCTATCTGTTTTATCTATATAAAACACTATATAAAACAGTTTTCATCAATAGAAAGATATGTTGATGTTCTAGATTCAAATTCATTTTTCTAGAATGTATTTATTTATTTTTCTTTATGTTGTATACAAATACAAATATGGTACTCGTACTGATATCATCAGTCCTGAGTTATTTTGAGTAACTATTCGTTTGGATGATTGTATTTAAGCGTCATTTTAAGGTTGGGCTCATCTATATTTTCATAACGTTTTTCAGTAAATTCTCCATAACCGCATAAATCCAAAGTAATTAATTCTGTGGCTTTATAGTGTTTGTATTCGCACAGAGTTTATATACAACACATGCATGTTGCAATTAATATAGCAAAATGGACCGATTTATTAATATTGGGTTTCTCTAAAAACATCGATGCCATATATAACAACTTTGTAAACATAGGTTTCTATGGCAACGTAATTTGCTGGTTTCATCTCGTCATGGTCTCTCCATGGAGCCTCATGGTCTCACCATGCCTACTGTGGGAGTCTTCCAGAACAACATGACAACGCATGCTTTAGGCGGTATTATAGCTCGTCCGTAACGTTGGAGATTGGAAGATAGGGCATTTAATTATACACTAGGATGAACCGAGTGACCACATATGTGGACATTGCCGGACTATGCTTTCCTCAGAATTACAGGGAATTCGAGTGGTCACCCAAGCTAATCCGGTGTAATGATGTGCAAATATATGAGAGTAGTTCACCTCTGTCCGACCTTGTCCCTAATCATGCAAGTGGTCATTACTGGCTAGGGCAAGATCAAACTACATCTTTGTGTCCAATGCGCTTCCATGGGTGCCTTTTCTGTAGCAGTATATGACTCGTATCGAAAACGTCTGCGAGTCAAAATAAACTTGATACCCTGGACACTGGACTAGTCACAATCGAGAAGAATGAGCAAGCGATCACATAATCGAAGTTATTTTCTTCAGCAATAATATGGTTCAGCATCGTGGTTCTCGTGATGGAGATGCGCTGTGAGTGATGAGAATGTGAGTGATGTGGAAAAGTGTAACGGGCTGTGAGTGATGTGGTGGGGGGGGGGGTGAGAGTGCATGATGCGGAAAAGTGTTGAGAGTGATATGGGGAGGGGCTGGGAGGGGTTGTGAGTGACGTGGAGAGGGGACGTGAGCGATATGGAGAGAGGTTAGTGATGCGGAGTGGTGTGACTGACGTGGAAAAAGTGGTTGGGAGTGATGTGGAGAGTGGTTGTGAGTAATGTGGAGAGGGGATGTGAGCGATGTGAAGAGAGGTGAGTGATGCGTAGAGGGGTTGTTAGTGATGCGGAGAGGTGTTGTGAGTTATGTGGAAAAGGGGTTGCGAGTGATGTGGAGACGGGTTGTGAGCGATGTGGAGAGGAGAAGTGAGCGATGTGGAGAGAGGTTTTGAGTGATGCGAAGAGGGGCTGTGGGTGATACGGAGAGAGGATTTTGAGTGATGTGCAGTGGGGTTGTGAGTGATGTGGAGAGGCGTGACGATGTGGAGAGGCTTGTGACGATTTGACGATTTGGAGAAAAGGTTGTGAGTGATGCGGAGAGGACTGTTGAGTGATGTGGAGTTGGGTTGTGAGTGATGTGGAGAGGCGTTGTGACGATGTGGAGAGGCTTGTGACGATTTGACAATTTGGAGAAAAGGTTGTGAGTGATGTAGAGAGGACTGTTGAGTGATGTGGAAAAGGGGTTATGGGTGATGTGAAGACTTGTCAGTGATGCAGGGAGGGGTTGCGAACAAAATAACCAAGAATGCATACGAAATAATGCACACGCAATTTTTGTGAAAAGACGGAAAATAGATTAAGGTGGACCTCGTCGATCTCCGTTCCCGGGAATGTCCATTTTCCTTCATGGTTCAAAACGCCCGTCAATCTCCGCAGTCGCACAGAGAACCGGTCGATGAGACCATATATTCTGTTAAATATCTTATTTAATGATACCAGCAACCCTAAATTCATAGGTTTTTGTTTATCGCATAAATGAGCAGAAAAGCATTGTCTAAACTTGGAGTGCTTATAAGTGTGATTTTGTGGCGTTTCTTGAAAATGTTATAATAAATGTTTTCTATACATTATTTTGGACACAGCTCGCATCATTTACTGTCCGCTTGAGCACTGTTCCTGTCTTTACGCCAGAAAAGAGTGATGAATGTGTATTAGCGCTCTCAGACAACACGTTATACACACTCCGTTTTAGGTCGTGTTTTCCTGTCGATCTGTGATATTGTCATGACCATATAGCGTGCGTATAGGGATGGGCAGTGTACATGTACAATTTTAGATCATCGCCTCGTCAAATCCTTCAACTAAACGAGATGTGGTGTTGATATCTGATAATGAAGATATAGGGAAATGAAATACCGATGTATATAGGCCTACATATTTCTGTAGGAGATTTAATATATGATATATTCACTTGTCAGAGGAAAGATATATTTAGAACTGTCCTATGACCTCTATATTAAGTATAGTTTTATGATATCCTGTCAGATGTTGTGGGCATTACAAGGCTATAGCCGGTGAGTACAAGAAATATTGGATTAACTACCATGTGAATTGAGTTCCGTTTTAACTAATTTTTCGGGGACTGACAACTATTTATACCACAACCCTTTAATTCGATATTGCCGCCAAATGATACCACTTAGGAAAACCATGTCAATCGTATCGTGGTACAACAAAGCGGCAATACACATTATTGTAGTTAGACTGTATCTTAGGTTAAAGGGAAATCGGTTTGTTGTATAAGTTTTAACGTGTGTATGTTTTAATGTGTTGGATTACTAAATTATTAACTTCAATACGCAGAATTTTGTTTGATCGTCGCTATATAGATGAAATATTGCTGAGCGCGACGTTAAACCTTAGTTCTATAACTGCAAGCTTGCCTAAAATCTGACAGACTGTACTTGCAATTATTCTCAGTTGGGTATCATGGAATAAAACTAGTCATTGGTCACCCAGCCCGTCCCTGTTTCTCAGCGCTCTCTGAGTTAGTCAATAATTCTTAATTCTCCAAAGCTGACTGTTTTTGTCAAGGGTTTAGTATAACTTGTTAGCTATGACTATCTCGTTTAACGTATATTCCCTGTTGGCCTTCCCAACCCTTTCCCAAGAAGATTAAAAAAAAACATCTTTTTTAAAAAGTAAATGACGTGAATAATGTATTTTATGATGTTGTACCATGAGAGTATGACAAATATCATTTTAGAAATAAGGCGGTCATGTGCGGCCTTATAACCATCTTCACCACGTCAAGGTTTCTATTTGTGAGCCAAAGGCGAACTATCTAGGATAGAGATACGCCTGTTTTATAACGTGCTTCCAAATCTGGGCAAGTTACAGACCAGGTGCATGTGATGAACACTATAGTTATACGTTCGCCTCTTTTGAATTGTTTATATATTTTATTATGTTTTATGTGGATCGACAAATTTGACTATCTATATGACTTTACCTCAGGCTATCTTAGCTGTTCTGATAATCCAAGTTGATTACAGTTTGAATATCAGTTACAATTATAAAACATAGAAATGTTAGAGATATATGTCAGTCATGCAGCGATATCAAACATCTATTATATACCTACCCTGCATGGAGAATCTTTTCACCGTTTACCTTGGGCCGAAATCGCCCTTGGCTTTGTCTTAGTATATTTTGCTGTAAGTGCAAGAAAATATGAAATAAAGTAAAAGGTCATTGATTATTTTCGACTACTCTTTCCTTATCTGGAATAAAAAAAAATAGTAAACAAACATATATCAAGGTCTTGAGTAAATGACTAAAACAGATTACGTTTGCAAGTCTATATGCTACATGTATACTGGGTAAAAAATACCGCGGGTTATGTAGTTAGTGAATATTAGTATCAGATTGCGTTGGTCCCTTTATATAGTACAGAAAATACAAAAAGGGGCGTGAAAAAAATGAAACGTTGAAACTCAACTGCGGATAATTAGGTTCGTTCAATTTCTTCGTTAGGAAGCGGCGACACAGTTCGAAGGCCTATTAGCTCGCGTGTCGTCGTCATGCTTGTTTTCGATCATATGCCAAATGCCGGGGAAAATTAATTGCTAATTAGACTTACCCATGCTTTCACCTATTAACAAGCGCCTGCCCGTCATGATCGCCTTGTATAATGAACTCTCCCATAGCTGAGGCCATCCTTAAACATTGTTGCGTTAACCATTCTCTGCTCTTTTTTGGTACCCTTTTTATACGCCCGCGCCCGCCAAAAGGCGGACGTATTATGTGATGGCGGTTTCCGTCCGTCGGGGCGTCCGTCCGTCCGTCGGGGCGTCCGTCCGTCCGTCCGTGAGTCCGTCCGTCCGTCCCTCGTGTCCGATCTATGTCTGGGACAGTTTTCTATCTACAGTTCTAATTTTTGGTGAGTGGATACCCTATGGGGAGACGATGTGTCGCGTACCAAAATGAAGGTCAAGGTCAGAGGTCAAAGGTCACTGGCCTAAAAAACAGGAAATCACTGAAGTGTTTGTGTCCGGTCTATATCTGTGAACGTTTTCTATCCACAGTTGCAATTTTTTGTGAGTGGATACGCTAGGTGGAGACGATGTGTCGCGTACCAAATTGAGGTCGAGGTCAGAGGTCAAAGGTCAGAGGTCAAAGGTCACTGTTGCCTAACATCAGGAAATCATTGACAGTTTTCTATCTACAGTTCTAATTTTTGGTGAGTGGATGCCCTAGGGGGGAACGATGTGTTACATACGAAATGTAGGTCGAGGTCAGAGGTCAAAGGTCAGTGTGACGGAAAAATCAGGAAATCATTAAAAATTCCTAATTTTTTGTGAGTGGATTCAATAGGGGGAAATGAGGTGTCGCATACCAAAATATAGATCAAGGTCGAAGGTCAAAGGTCACTGACCCAAAAATCAGGAAATTATTAAAAATAACATTTCTTTGTGTGAGTAGATACATTAGGGGGACACAATGTGTCACATATCAAAATGTAGGTCAAGGTCAAAGGTCAAGGTCACTGTTACCCCAAAATCATGAAATTGTTAAAAATCATGAATTTTTTGAGTCCATTGAGAAATTACGGGTAACCGTTTTGTCATGTACCAAAATTTAGATCCAGGTCAGTAGTCAAGATCACTGTGACACCAGAATCAAAGTCAAATATTTGGTGAGTGGATTCAATAGGGGAAAATGAAGTGTCACATACCAAAAATTAGGTCAAGGTCAAAGGTCACTGTGACCCAAAAATCAGGAAATTATTAAAAATAACATTTTTTTGTGTCAGTAGAGACATTAGGGGGACATGATGTGTCACATACCAAAATGTAGGTCAAAGGTCAAGGTCACTGTGACCCCAAAATCGTTAAATTGTTAAAAATCATGATGTTTTGTGTCCATTGAAAAATTACGGGGAGATGGTTTGTCATGTACCAAAATTTAGATCAAGGTCAATAGTCAAGGTCACTGTGACTCCAGAATCAAGAAATCTTTGAAAATTACTTTGTTTTGTGTCCGTAGATTCATTAGGGGGACATGATGTGTCACATACCAAAATGTAGGTCAAGGCTGAACGCCAAGGTCACTGACCCCCAAATCATGAAATTCATAAAAATCCTGATTTTTTGTGTCCATTGATGCATTGATGGAAGACGAAGTGTTGTGTACCAAAATTTAGGTCACGGTCAAAGGTCAAGGTAACTGTGACCCCAAAATCAGGAAATCACATTTTCATATGCCTGTCGAAGACGAGGTCATGTAATGCGATGTTGCGATCTGTCCATTAATTCATTAACATTTGTTATCCATGCGATATCTCTGGTTTCAAGGTATGGAATGGTACCAAACTTTGAGTATACCTTACTCGCATGGCAAAGAGGAGCCATACATTTTGAGATCAATTTGTCCAAGGTCAAAACTGAATCAAGTTTAGTTGACCATATGTGTTAGGTTGGAATATTCAGAGTTCTCTCCCCTACATGTATATGGCAGTCATCCTGTGGAGTTGTCTCCCATATTTGAAACAGCTACATTTAGTTAAACTGTTGTGAAATAAAAACCATACATTTAGTAATTTAACGGGGAGAGGGATCATTTATGAACTTCATACCTCTTTATTAACTCAAGAACAAAGGTTTACTTCATCAGTTTCTTCTTTCTTCATGAAAAATTATCTTGTCTGAAAGGAATCCATTTGCAGGAAAACTACTGTTTTCTTGTGTTTGACTATTGTCGATTTCAGTGCGGGATATGTGAGCTCTCGGCTCTTGCTTCAAGGTCAAATAGTTACCAAGAGTTAAGCTCCTTTTAGTTTATCATTCAATATAAGATAATGTTACATTCTCAGAAGCACAAAATTGTAGCCTAGCTACCAATTGGAATCGAGGCTATCAAACAACCTTGAAATTTGGACCAATGTAATTCCAGATACACGGGCGTATATTGAAGCCCCTTGGGCTCTTGTTACAATTGTATACTGAAATCATAGCTTTATTTGGTAAATTTATTTGGCTCTAGATAAAGAATTTTATAGGCACCTATCCATAGTTCTGAGACATGATCAGATTACGCCCAACAAACAATTTTAAAGATGGCCGGATTGATTAATTATGTCATTTTCACTCGAAGAGATATAATTTGTTTGCCAAACTTATGTGATTTTAGACTTTTGCTGACAATTGTCATCAGCTAAATGACGAATACATGTTGTAGATGTGCTCATCCATATTTTCTGACTTAATATTTATTGCCATGGCAACAAACTTCAAATTTGAACGGATAATTATTTTATAATGTCTTGCTTAAAAAACTTATCTGGATGCAAATTTCACCTCGACTTATATAAGGCTTACAGAATGGCTCTGTATCTGGGCATCAAATTACATCTAATCTATATTGGTAGTCGTATTACTGCCGTGTTTGCTGTCCGGCTTTTCGATCAGTTCACGTGTTATTGAACACGGCCTAGATATTACACAATTTCTTGTTGATGATTGCTGAAGTGACATTTGTTTTACCTTTGACAGGTGAGCTTCCCTGGATGATGACGGGTTTAATTACTGACAGGAGCACGCTAGAGGCGAAGTTGGGGCTTCACTAATGAGGTCGAACGACGCAATTACCTATATCCTTGCTCTATCGATCGCTGCTCGGCGGTCTGGTGTGCTCTGCCTGTACAAGGGCTGCCACGAATAAAGCAAGAAGCTGGCAATGCACTTCGATGCGCCTTGGGCATTCAACACGACAATTTGATATAATATACGTGCACTAGTATATAACTATGACCAAAACAGTCGGTGCACTCCATTTGAAGGCGCACACCACACACATGGTTCCGCTGTAGATATCGTTTGGTAAAAGATGTCCAACATTGAAACGAATTATTCATCGGTCAATAACAGCGGAGACATTCGACTGGACGGTGAGTTCGTTTCCAAGATAGGTGTCGGCGATGAAGCATCTGCCGACTTGGTACCGGTGGCAGAGGCGGTGCAAGCAGCCACAGTTTTTATTATATTTTTGGGAAGCTTACTGGCGAACTCGTTAGTGTTTGTGGTGTTTTACAAAAGGCCAGTCCTGTTGACGATATCAAATCGATTCATTTTAAACCTTGCCGTATGTAACATTTTGAATACTATCTTTGTTACGCCGTTCGTGTTCGTGTCTTTGGTGGCGCAGTCTTGGATCTTTGGTTTGGTCTGGTGTCAGGGTACCGGATTTCTCACCAATGTAACCTTTTCAGCCAGCACATTGACTTTGGTGATCATTTCTTTGGACAGATATTGTGCCGTTATTTCACCGTTACATTACAAAATGCGGATCACCGCCCAGAGAGCAACCTTGATGATTTTGGCCGTCTGGACAATAGCTGTTGGTTCTGCCCTACCGCCAGTATTTGGATGGAACCATTTTGAGTATCAACCAGAAAAGTTCAGCTGCACTGTTTTGTGGAGAAGTAAACAGTCACGTGATCAGTATTACACACTGTTTTTAACTTTGATATCATTTATATTACCCCTAATTGTGATGTTATTTGCCTATGCAGTTATCTGTCGTGCTGCCCGCAACAACACCGAAAGAACCAGGAGAAACAGTATTATCCCGAATTCGACCGACGAACTCAATATACAGACTCCTCCACGATCGGGCAGACGGAGAAGTAGTACCTCACTAAATCTGTTGTTTTCTCGTCATTTCAGTTCCTTGGGCAAAGGGCAGTTATTATTTCGTAGGGACGAGTGGAGAGCAGCAGTGACGAGTCTTTTAGTTGTGTCCACTTTTATTCTGTGCTGGTTACCCTATTTCATCATCATCGTGCTTGAAGCAACACTGAGCAATCCTGCCGACATTCCAGACTCTCTCCAGAGCATCGCCATTTTTCTGGCCTTATCAAATAGTGCTCTAAATACTATCGTGTATGTGTTCAGGAGTAAAATTGTCCGCCAAGAACTGAAGACTATTTTCTTGTGTAGCCGTAGTATTACTCCGCGCAGAACAGCTTGGGGTCCTATACGGAGTAATGTGGATGATGACAATATGGACAATACCGAGGCTGTATTCAACTCTGAGGACCAGATTCACACGTCATCAACATCAGCAACGATAGCTTCTTTAGTAGCTGTCGAGGAGAATCATGTGGGAGATATATGATGGAGAACAAAACAAGAATAGACCTGTGCTACCTGGTACAGTATTGTATTCAGAACAGTTTCTGTGGGAGAATTGAACTACTCCTGTGTGATGACATCTTCGTATATCCAAGTCAATTTCTACGATCATACACCGTTGAAGTGTGAGCGTAGAAATGGACTCCTGTACGAATTTGGCGATGTAGATTTGTTTCTCAAGATGGATGACGATGGATATATCGTTTACTTACTTATTTGGCGAGATCTTGTTAGATTATATAAAAAATGTTCGTTCCTTTTTGCATTTTTTTGATATATACAAGTACAGACAATCACGTTTGATATCGTTCGTCTTTCACAGCGTCAGTGATCAGTCAATCCATCAAACATATTTTGTGAGATTTGAAGAAACTATAAATGTATGTCGAGTAGAAACATTGTGATACATATTTTTCCTTGAATGTGTATATGGTTTAGGACGTTTTAAGATTTTTCCTCATCCTGTAATATTTCTTATTTCAAAAGTTATTTTTAGAATTACAAATTGTTCTGTTGGTTGATTATCTCTATATTCCTCGGCCCAATGGTTCTACTGGTTCATGAACTAACCTTTATATTCGATATGTTCTTCCAAGCAACGGTGAATGTTACGATTATTGTGAAAGTAGTATCTTCCATTACACGGCTTTGTTAGAGGATTGATGACCTGGGATGACGGAAGAAGGCGTCGTCTTTTGAGTACTATAGCAGGAAATAAAAAGTCGAATTTCTGTTGGTTCAGTCTTCCTAGGGAAACTTTAATAACCGGTTTTTACTCAATTCGGAGTTTGTTTGGCCCTCCCGTTTTGTCGGACTTAAATGTTGGACTTTTTCCTAGGCGATAGTCAAGGTAATGGTCCAATCTAATCGTGTTGGGTGTAGTGCAATGGTCATGCTTTGGTTTTGGGATACAGCTCCCAGTGTTAGCGTTCGCACTTTGACCTATGTCCAAAATACTGAAACATTTGATTATTTAATTACACATACTTGTATACATATACATTACTTTGACAACGCTCTTCTCTTTTACAACGTCATTCACAGTCATATATACACTCGGATTTAGGCGATGTTATCCTGTCGAATGGTCTGGTCTGTGAATTATGCGATGACCTCTGAATTTTGATGCTTACTCAGGGTGGGATTTTGTCATTGGTTTTATTATTTCGTTTCTGCCACGCTGTCTGGTGCTTGTGATTCCCTAGGGCATTTTACGCAACAAACCAATTCTCGCCGTACTGATCCATTGCTTTATTCATTCCACCCGACTGAGATGCACTGTTATAAATCACACCGTAAATTCACAGTTAAATGTACTAGCAGAAAAGGTGCCAGTACATTCAACAGTAAAATTACGTTGCACCGTATTTTACAATTACCGTTTTTTAACAGGCATTGAACTGTAAAATGTTGCACCGTATTTTATAATTACCGTTTATTGACATGCATTCAACTGTAAAATTTGGGTACCCCTGTAATTTACAACTACCGTTGTTTTAACATTCTTTAAACAATACAATTATGTGGCACTATTGTCTACAATTATCGGTTCCGCGACAACGTAGGTCACTGGAAGGCCGAAATGGCCATTGCTCTTCGTGTTTACAAATGCGATCACCACAAGCTTCGTAAATAATCACGAACGAATCTGTGCAATTATTACACGAATAGTAGGATACAACTCCAAGTCAGATAAAACCCATCTTCGCATGTGCAAGTCGAACACTAAATGACGGAACGTTAGTGTAGTATATAGCTTGAAATGTGAAGATGGACAAAACCAAAACCATTCCGTACTGTAGTCCGAAAATTAAAGTTAGCCGTTGCGTCCGTCCCAGCGCGTCTTCTGATAATGCTCTAAATGTTTTATCATACAACGCAGGTGTCGGATGTTTCCTGCAACTGAGCGTTTCGTGTGCAAAGATATCAACCTCCTTTCAGAGAAAACAAGAATTTTATGTTTCGTGTGTGCGCAGTTTACCCATTGCAGTTGATGTCAACTGAAATATCACAGTTCAATTTACAGATTAATGTGTTTACGATTGAATCTACTGTAAACTCCAACATACATTTACTGTGAAACAACGGTAATTTATAACAGTGTGGATACACTGAAAAATATCAGTTAACGATTCTCCGGGTTTAGCACCTACGATTCGATGGTCATTATCTGATAGTATAGCATAGGGAAAGTCAGTAACAAACAAAGACTTGTTCAGTGTATCCTCCCAGTTAGGATTCGTGCTGCAGCAAAAATTCTAGTTGGATTGAAATATTCCCCATTTAACACAAGGATAAAAACTGCTGAGACAAAGTTACTTTCGCTACGGCATTGGCCTCAGCATTGCTGATTGCTGTGGCTAATTTAGGGAACTGTAGAGAGAGGTGAACCAACAGAACATCATGTATTTATGCAGAGACTTTCAAATCAGACGAAAGATATAGAAAGTATAAGAGTTAACATAATTTTAGTCACATATTTCATGTTGTAACTGAGTGAGTATGTAACTGAGTGAGTATATAACTGAGTGAGTATGTAACTGAGTGACTATATAACTGAGTGAGTATGAATTAACGTCGATTTCAAGAATCTTTCAGTCTTATCACGACGTAATTTGACATTGTAATTGTGTATATGTAAATTATATACTTACAGGTTTGTTCATGTAACTATACGCACATGCTAATTAAAGTCACATTCTAGTTACATCATTTCAGTGAAATCCCGAAATGTCCGATCTCATTTCCATCACCCGAGAACAGAGAAACATTCTATTCTTGTCTCTGAACTGTCCCAGTACATAACTGTTACACGTCTAGATTGAAGTTTGTATCTCACCCGATGTAATGATCATAATATTTGAAATTATGAGCCGACTGAGTGATCAATTTGCGCAAGTTCAATGTCTATTTGACCTTTTATGAATATACATTTGATTGGTATTTTCATACATTTTACCGTGTTTATATTATATTTATATTTGGTCAGTCAAATTTGATGCATAATTGTACAACGAAGAGGAGATTTTTATACGATAAGGTAAAACCTGTTAGATTTAGGTTTTATTATGGAAGTTTTGTAATATAAAGTGCAAGCTTACTTTCGTTGTGTACTGTTTGATGTTGAGTATAATAAATTTTGAATTTGTGTCTATGTGAAGCCCGCTTTTCACGTATCATTGACTTGTTTGGCATCTTGTTTTGCTTCGATATTACGGAAAACACATTAATTTCACACGCCAAGGACTATTCTTCGAGAAAAAAGGGGTTTTATAATAAGCAGGTAAAACATGCTGAGCAGCCTGTTGTGTCAATTTTTAGCGAGGGATTTTCCATCAAAAATACGTTAACCAAAATCAGTCCAGTATTTTTATTACAAAGAAGACATATTCTAGGTTACTTCGAAGTATCGTTTTTTTTACGTAATCACACTTTTGCATAATTTACCTGCTTATTATAAAACTCTGGTATGTCATGAAATCACTAGTATTTGCAGAAATGCAGAATAAAATGTAACATATTTGGTAGTACAAGTTAGAGCGATTTCTGCGTTAAAATATAAACAAAACACAAGTGCATCTGCAGGGGAACGTATTCGTATGCAAGGGCTCCTTGAAAAAATGACGCAGTTTGCTGCTATAACACGAAGTACCGGCAGAATGTGTCCCTCGTCTCGTATATAAAGAGGACAAACAGTCGTACATACGATTGCGTATGTCACGTGTGTTGAAAGACTGTCCAGTACGTTTATTTTACGACTTTTGTGCTCCTTACACGAAGCGAACATCTACGAACGACAGGTTGACAAGTTGTACAAAAATATCATACAACTTAAGAATGCACGACGGGATTAGGACACCCGTTTACAATGATAGTGGTCAACCCCACGGGTAGCGGAAAAGCTTTGTGATGAAATTCTCAACCCATTTTCAACAGTTATTGCTTTGTGTTACAATGGCGAGCTGCCTATGGATATCCATCCATGAAACTTCTTCGGCATCCGCAAAACATCGCCGAGTCGTATTATTTCCACCTCACCTAGACCACACGGGTTGTCCTGGACGATTTGAAAGGTGTAATATCGTGGGGGAATATCGCTGACTTCATGGTCGAAGGCCCGCTTCACTGGATTCGTCGAACCCAGAATGTTTTTCAAGGTGAAGCGTCTTGGATAACGCCTTAAAATTCAATATCACGTCTCGTTCAACATTCCGATAGACAGACAGCACGTGCATGTGTTTGGAAGAGGAATCTTCCTCAGAACATGACTTTTTAAAGGCACCGAAGAATACTACTCTCGACGAATGCAAGGACAGAGACAATCGCCCAGTAAGTATACAACAAATTGGTTCACCATCTGGGCGCTCCCCTCAGTCTAATCACCAGCGTATAGCCTACAGTCTAACAGATAACCCTACAGGCACATCATATTTAGACCTATATCTCTATAAAAATGAAGCGGGCCTTCGCTCTCGTCGATTGTATGACAAAAGAGATGATTACAATTTCGACATCGTAAACTATCCCTCTCTGCACAGTAATATTCCAGTGGGACCTGCATATGGCGTATACATATCACGCCTAGTAGCATTTGCTAGATCCTGTGTTAAATGTGACGATTTTAATCAACGTCACAAAACATTGTTGCAGAAACTTATAAAACAGAGCTACACCATCAAGCGCCTCCACTCAAAGTTTCTCAAATTTGGCGATACATATCGCACGCTGATAGCAAAATACGAGAGTAGCGTGCAAAATCTATGGCGTTACGTTCCGTAACTTGTGTCTAATTCCGCTTAACCCGGGGCTAGGGACCGTATGAACCCATGTACTTCAAGATCCTCATGGTGCTCATATGAACAGTCACAATCAAAGCGTGACTGTGATACATCATTCTTTAGATGACGACTTTAAAACGAATATTATGGATTAAGAATACTGATCAGCAATACGGATTTGATATTTTTGGAACATCATGATGTCTTGCCGGCATCATTGAAAACTGTTGACCGCTTCTCTCTTGTAGGAAACTAGCCTATGTTTATGTATACTATGATTGTCTTTTTGAATTTGGTGCTAATGCTAGAGCTATCCGTCCTCCTAAACAATAATCTTAGCATATAATGGCCAATAAATAAAAGCGTTGAGCCACATTTCCACTGATCACACCGATGGCGTTTTAAAGATCCTTCTAAAGATGAACGGAGATAAAGACGATATATCCGATGAAGCCGTGGGTACTAAGGATGGAGAACAATAATCCAACACGGCGTGGGACTGTCTAAAAAACGCGGCAATTTAGACCCGAGGAAAATTTCGACGAGAGGACCAATGGAGAGGGCTTATGTCCATTTTCGGTGAGCTATTTTCTATAGTCACCAAAATATTCATTTACTCTAATGCTGTCAAGGAGTTTGACTGGAATTTATACACGTCTGGAGGCTATAGTTGTGATTCTGAATCATCGAACTTTATCTATACACCATGTTAGCATGTTCTGACTGGTGACCTTGATATAGTGAGTGATGAGGACATAAAAACACTCCTGATGAAGGAACCAAAATATAGAGAGCCGAGAAAAATAAACCTGAAGGCGGACCAGAAGATTGTCCTGACTGCACTGGAAGAGTATGTTACTGAGTGGGCAAAGCGAGATAAAGTTGAACCTACAGTACTCGCTGACTGGCTGGACCCCACCAAGAACAAGGTCGTTGAAAAAATCCGCCATTTTAACAGTAGTACCTTTCCTCAAGCAAAATAAATACTGAGAAACCTCAGTTCGCAAAAAGTTCTAGCAAATCTCCAGAGTAAATTTGTCATAGTCCCAGCAGACAAAGCTCCAAATAATATAATATTCATACGTAAATATTACTATTACCAGGTGCTGGTTAAGGAACTGAGTATAAGCACACCATCACCGAATACGTCTACTTACTCCCAAGCAAAAATATTTATTTAACAATCACAAAACGTTTCTCAAGTAAAGAGGTATTTGTCTTCCAACCACTCATAACGATATACCGAAAGTGTACTGGACTCCCAAAATGCATATATCGCCATACAAAGCTAGATTCATAGCTGGTTCTAGAAGCTGCACCACCTGGCTTCTTTTAACTCTGTTGACGAGGGCCCTTCATGAGGTAAAGGCATTTTGGGACAGGTATTGCGCCACTATTTCTAAGAACTCTGGCATTGAATGCATGTGGATATTGAAAACTCAAAATTTCTTACGGAAGAACTTGATGCTAAAGGTCAGATACTGTACATACATGGGATTTCTCGACTCTCTATATAACAATCCCTCATCAGGACCTTATCGACCATCTTAGTTCATAAATAGTATCGGCGTTCAAGAAAAACTGATCGCCAATATATTAACGTCGGAAGCCATAAAGCATTCTTTAGCTATACTACATGCAAGGAATATCATTCATGGGATGTTTCTTTGTTTATGGAGTTACTCGAATTTCTCATTAATAATATCTATGTGAAATTTGGCAATACAATATATCAACAGCATGTAGATATTCCAATGGGTACTAATTGTGCACCCCTTTTGGCTGATCTATATCTGTTTTCTTATGAATACGACTATATTCAGACGCTTTCAAAAACAGATAGGAAAATACGAGCGTAGCGTGCAAGATCTATGGCGGTACGTTTAGTACTTTGTGTCTAATTCCGCTTAACCCGGGGCTAGGGGCCGTATTAACCTATGTATCTCAAGATCCTCATGGTGTTCATATGAACAGTCACAATCAAAGCGTGACTGAGATACATCATACCCTAGATAACGATTTTACAACGTATATCATATGGAATAAGAATATTTATCAGCATTTCGGATTTGATAATTTTTGAACATCATGATGTCTTGCTGGCATCATTGCAAACTGTTGACCGCTTTTGTCTTGCAGGAAATTAGCCTGTTTTTATGTATACTATGATTTATTCTTTTAATTTGGTGCTACTGTTATTATATGAATTATGTCTTTGGATTATGGACGCGGAAATTCTTTAATGGACGACGGCTGAATATTGAATGATGGCCTGGACTTGTTTCCTCGCTTTTTTATGTAGGACATGGGCTTTTTTTGACATGACTATCTATAGGACCAAGAGTTATTTTTCAGAATTTTTTTTTTATAATAATAAGAGAAAAAATCAAGCTCAGCATCTGAAAACCCCTCGGCTCTGTGGTCCGTATTCGATAGGCTTCTACAGGTCATGGCCACATGATGCAAGTTGGTGTGCCTAGGGATAGCCGTTCTTTAGCTATGTTGGTTATGAACAGTTGAACGGTATCCGAGATATGTATCATTAATGATTTTACATAAATTAAACATGGCCACCAAGGCTTCCGCGCAATCAGCAAAAAACGGTATGGTAATTCATTGAAAGTCTCTGGACGCATTGATGATGAACACCAACGTTCATATTGAACAGTTGTATGGTATCAGAGATATGTACAAGTATCATTATTCATTGCATAAATTAAAGATGGCCACCAAGGTTTCCAATCAATCAGAAAACCGGTTTGGTAATTATATGGAAGTCACTTGATGCATCGATGATCTTTATCAACTATACCTCTACAGTCCAAAACGTCATAATTCAAAAATTAATATTTCATCTCATAAATAGCACAGGCACATCCTGTAATCATAAGAAACATGTGTATCGAGTTACATAATCATCCAGAAACATCTAATAACTTCAACAAACTTTCTATGTACAGGTGTACATGTGCTCTTTTGCTATACAAAAAAACTTATCATTTGCCATAATTTGGAAAGAAAATAACATTTCATCACATAAGTAGCACAGGCACATCCTCTAATCAACCTGGGTCTAGGGACCGTATGATCCCATGCACTTCAAGTTCCCCATGGTGCTCATATGAACAGTCACAATCAAAGCGTGACTGAGATACATCATTCTCTAGATGACGAGTTTACAACGAATATCATATGGATTAAGAATACTGATCAGCGATACGGATTTGATATTTTTGGAACACCATGATGTCTTGCCGGCATCATTGAAAACTGTTGACCGCTTCTCTCTTGCAGGAAATTAGCCTATATTTATGTGTACTATGATTGTCTTTTTGAATTTGGTGCTAACGCTTTTATATGGAACACGGAAAAGTTCTTTGGGTTATGGACGCGGATATTCTTTGATGGACGACGGTTGAATTATGAATGATGGACCAGGCGCTTGTTATTGGATAGCTTCATGTAGCCATATGACCATGAGATGCCGGGATATCTTTTACCGGACGGAAAACGCGTTATCTGTGATATTAATGATAGAATGGCAGATATCAACGGAGATAACCAGTACTCTCCACTCCTCAGTTCTTCTCTCTTTATTATGTTGCGGTATCAACCCTCAGCTTGACATATTGCGGTGACCCATTTCTTTCAATGTCTAATTAATCATGTGGTTATGTTGGCGGACTAGTTGCATTTTAATCGCCAGACATCGTCAATTTTACCCACCTCTTACATATCTCACCAATATATTATGTGTATATGATAGGATTCTGCTGTTGGACTTTTAATCTTCGATGCCTGCCCTTTGTACATGTCACTTGACAAATGTATGTAGGGTTATTGTCTTGGTGGGAAATTTTACGCACGACGTCGAGCATTACAGGTTAGTTTTTCTTAGTTTTTCTGGATTTTCTGGCATTTACCCTGATTACCCTATATCGAGGCGTTTACTCCAGCAGACTCCCTCGATCCCCATCCATTAACATCAGATTAGTTATTATTTGAGCTGATTTGTCATCACAGCAGCTGTCAAGCAGGCGTGTCTAATTCGGCTTAACCCGGTGATAGGGGCCTTTTTTGACTTGAGCACCAGTCTCGACATGAGCACCTGCAATAAATGCTCAGTTGGGATACCAAAGCTACGACTTAGAATCCTACGTATTCTAATCTGAATGTGAGATGCGAGAGGTTTCCTGTGGAGTTATATGGTTGCTTTTAGTCACCAGATGTTGTAAATTTTTCCCACCTGTTACATATCTTACAATGTATTATCTTGCATTTACCCGGTTCAGCCCATGTGGAGGCGTTTACTCCATCAGACGCTCTTACCATCCAGTATAACTTCAGATGAGTTACTTATTTGAGCTGGTTTGTCATCTCAGCTCTCGAGCAAGCGTATCTAATTCCGCTTAAGCCGGTGATAGGGGCGCGTGATTATTCCATAGTTTCCACATGAACATCTGCAATTAAACATGTGTTGCCGAGAGAGGCTTTTCTCTGGAGTCATATGGTTGGTGTTAAGTTACCAGAAGTTAATTCTTCCCACCTCTTACATATGTGTCTAACTGATGATAAGAGAACGGCATGTCCTCTCAGCAGGGAAACTTTTGCTCACCCCAACCCGAAGCTGTGCGAAATATTGGATATGATTTAATTTAGGATGGTTGGGGGGGGGGGGGTGGAGAGATACGTGGGGCATGGTGAGATGTCATGAGAACGGTATGACAGACATCCTAGAAGGATGTTTCCCTTTGAGGAACATTTGCTACCGGGTCGTCGTTTGAGGGAAAACATTGGGGAGAACCCGGGTAGCAAGATTGCTTTATGATAACGTTGCTTGTTACAACGTTGTGATTATGACGATGTGACAACGTAAATTTGTAGACTCCGAATGAAACTGATACAGCCTTGTAAATAACGGGTAACGCTGCAACACGTTGTTCCCACGCAGTTGTTGCATGTGTGATATCCTGCAGAAGTAGGTTTGAATATATTTCTCTTCTCTTTCTCGCTCATCTTTCTCAGTTAGATCTATGACGTTTTGACTGTGTCTCCATAGAGCTGAACAAAATGGTTTTGGGAATTAAATTCTTCGAATATATCTGCCATGGCTAAATATAAACTTATGTTCATCATCCTCGCAATCGGTTTGGGATATTGATGCTATGTTGCCTTGTATCGTGATGACCGTCCTATATACTTCATCATGAACCACCCAGGGAATAAAACTGAGATGTAATCTTATGATGAAACTCTTGCAAGTTTTATAATAAAATCGTCTTACTCCTGTAATCCATACCGAGTTATCTCCTATCGTGTATACAACCTCAATACAACATTGTAACTCAACGTTTCAGACGTTATATAAAACGTTCATACAACGGATATTTGATAAAAAAAAGGTCAGTCACCACGTCTACGACTCGACGAAACCAAACTACAATCTTGTCACAATGCTGTTATTACTTTGTATGCTACATCGGGCCTTACAGACTAGTCTTTTGTGTTAAATGCCGTCATTTTCATCTGACGACGATACAGCTCATCAGTCTCCAGTGTACGAGTTGTCACAGCGACACAGCTCACTAATTACCAATATACGAGTTGTCAGAGCATTTCCATCATAGCTCTCTAGATTTGTATCTAATACCGCTTATGCCGATGCTAGGGGCCTTGTGGTCACATCATCCAAGTTGCCAAATGAACAGGTACAATAAAAGCGTACCTGAGATACAACACATATCATGAATCGTTAGATTCTTGGTATGTGCTTTAGAATACGTTAACCGGAAGACTATACTGTGAAGTCATGTGGCTCTGTCAGTATGTCGGCACCTCTTCCCACTTCCCCTATATGTGTTGTAATGCAGGAGTTGCATCTGGTTCATTGAGACCAAAATACCATTAGTAAAATATGGTTCCATATGACAATTGGAATAATAATTAATTTAATTCGGAAGATTAGCACGGAGTGGTATCGCTCCCGTGTGGAAAACATCCTTAATACAATATGCGATACGAATACGAAATGTAACGATCAACTGTCATACAAAATATTTCTTTCGATTGTTGACGTGGGAATTCATTTATGGGCGACGGCTGAATATTGAATGTCGTATTGAAGATGCGTTGCCATCAATACAGGATGAAATAGTTTCCATCATAAAAAATGTCTGTTGTATGGAATGGTATTCGAGCTGTGAAAGTGGAATGTTCTTATATACAAGAAGGAGAACGCCTGGTTACAAGAGTAAAGAATATAATTAGTACCTACATGTTGGGTTTAGGTAGTGAGGAAAATATTGATTTCGAGAGAAAAAAATTGACATTAATGTGGAATGATATCCCGCACAATTCGTATTTTTGTGCAAATTCGGAGAAGTTTCGCCTTCGCGGAAATTTTGTTTCCATCAGATATATTTTATAAAGATGCGAGAACTCGAATGGCCGCATCTGGCTTTCATAATTCTCCGTTGTAATCTATACCTTCAGAGCGAGTCTTCAACTTCAGATGTCCGTCTCTTTGAACGCTCTACGTGCAACGACTCGAGATGTTTCCGACAGCACCAGTCGAAGAAATCACCTGAACCCGAACATTGGAAAGGATGCCATGAGCGGGGCATGTCATCATCGACAGTCGATCTATAACTAAATGTCATGAGAACGGAATGAAAACAAAATGTCATGTTGATGATACCGCAGTCATCCTGTGAGTACTGTAGCCTATGAAGACCGCTTGGAATTTGTTCTTTTACGACGAATGTGAGTTGCCGAGTGAGGCTTTCCACTGGAGTCATATGGTTGTTTTTCAATCGCCACACGTAACATCATTGATAATATGTGTCACACAAACGTACGACGGTCATTTTGCTCGTTGATTTAGATTTGAAACTAAGTCATGCGACGGTATCGACCAAATGTCGACGTCGCATCAACATTTGCATGATACACTTGCATAATGTTACCGTACTATATGAACGTAGACGCAACGTCGATATTTGGTTACTATCTTTTCAACGTTATTTCTCATAGTGAACTTTCCAACGTTCCAACCTAGGTGCGCCATCTGAGATATGAGCTGGGGGCGTTACCGGGCAGCCTGGTCAAGAGAACTAAATAGGTCCATACTTCATATAAACATCACGAATGAATGAATACAATAGCCAAAGTCTCAGGACAACACTACACACAGGGCTTTTCAGGTGTATGAACGATCTGGACAATAGTTCTTTACATCGAAGAATAAATGTCATGAGCCCTAATTATGGAGACTGTATGACCACCATGGAGTTTGTGGTTTAATGACGAATTCATGTCATCGACTGGAATATCAGCTACAAGGCTGTCATGGGAGATGTCCTATCTCGGTATGTGAATCGACATAGATTCCCTCCTAGACTAGGAGGAACAAAAGGATCTTGAATTTCATGAGGGCAGGATTTCAGCTAGGAGAGCGGCATGCGTTTCGTTCTATGTCTGCGGGATTCGGGACGAAATATAATTGGTACGGTATGGAGTGGTGATATGGTCATAGCCGATGCTAGGGGGCGTGTGAGCTTGTTATTCAAGAGGTTTACATGAACAACTACAATAAAAGACTTATAGATATAGACTTATAGCTTAACTGTGGTGTAACAATGAAGATGGAATGTCATTTTAGAGATTACTCGATGGGTAACATGACCAGTATAGATCAGTTAGATTACTCGATGGGTAACATGACCAGTATAGATCAGTTAGATTACTCGATGGGTAACATGACCAGTATAGATCAGTTAGATTACTCGATGGGTAACATGACCAGTATAGATCAGTTAGATTACTCGATGGGTAACATGACCAGTATAGATCAGTTAGATTACTCGATGGGTAATATGACCAGTATAGATCAGTTAGATTACTCGATGGGTAACATGACCAGTATAGATCAGTTAGATTACTCGATGGGTAACATGACCAGTATAGATCAGTTAGATTACTCGATGGGTAACATGACCAGTATAGATCAGTTAGATTACTCGATGGGTAACATGACCAGTATGGATCAGTTAGATACTCGATGGGTAACATGACCAGTATAGATCAGTTAGATTACTCGCAAATTAACATGATTAGTATAGATCAGTTAGATTACTCGCAGATTAACATGATTAGTATAGATCAGCTGATTACTCGTTGGTTAACATGGCTAGTATAGATCAGTAGATTAGTCGTTGGTTATCATGACTTGTATAGATCAGTAGGTTTGTCATTAGTTATCATGATGACTTGTACAGATCAGTAGATTAGTCGTTGGTTATCATGACTTGTATAGATCAGTAGGTTTGTCATTGGTTATCATGATGACTTGTACAGATCAGTAGATTAGTCGTTGGTTATCATGACTTGTATAGATCAGTAGGTTTGTCATTGGTTATCATGATGACTTGTACAGATCAGTAGATTAGTCGTTGGTTATCATGACTTGTATAGATCAGTAGATTACTCGTTTGTTAACATGACTAGTATAGATCAGTAGATTACTCGTTGTTTAACATGACTAGTACAGATAAGTAGGTTAGTCGTTGGTCATCATGACTTATATAGATCATTAGATTGCTCGTTTGTTGATCCTACCAGGCATGGTGGGGGGGAGGCATTTTGGCCCCCCTACAAAACTTTCTGCGGTATCTCCGGAACGAGGAAAAATTGAGAGCTGAAACTCCGCGACTTTATAGTTTATCATATTGGGTAAGGGTAAATTCAAGACGGCGGCCACGTGGGGGTACCAGAAAAATTATGTTTTCGTAATTTTTCTTCAAAATTTCCGATTTTCCGCGATGAATAGTGGACAAAACTTTTTTTATTTCACATCACATTAATATTCACTAATTCATCACGCAGTTTTGCGGAGAAATTGCATAAATGAAAAACTCGAAAATATCTGACCGAAAAATCGACCAAAAATGCCGTTTGTGAAAAATGACGTCTGAGCTGGACTCAAAGGTATAGTATGGTAAGTTTCAGCCCCCTAGCTCAAGGAGTATGAAAAATAATTATTGTTGGGGGGGGGTCAAAGCGGTGCGTGTGATTGGGGATAATCCTGAAATGTGTTGGATTCAAAAGGTGTTTACACCACTCTGTTATTCTTAGACCCGGTGTTGTATCTTTCCATGCAGAACACGTTACAAGTACCGTAACTCAACTTTCCCTCCAAGATATTTACAAGGTGCTCTATATTTTATTTATTGTATGCATCTGCTTTTTAAGGAGCCGACTGGTGGGAAGTGATCCAATAAATCATCGAGTCATATATCGAAGCTTTTACACCAATCCCTTATATTCCGCAGTCAGAGCTTTCGATCAAGCATTAATCAACAACTACCATAATCAGTGTGGAATATATAGTCTCTCAGGGAGTAGAAACCGTTGATAAGAAGCCGTTAACTTAATTTCACGCCAGTATTGAGTGACAGAGAATCGTACAGAAATTAACCTAATTCGTCGTAGCTAAATTCTCTTTAGTTTCGGTACTAAAAGTTTCCTGAGAATGTGTTATATTTTCCCACCAAACGATATTAATATGTTTCTCGACAGAGTCCGTCAAAAATGAGCTTATCGTGATCAAACTTACTCGCTTACTGGATGTAACTGTGAGAGGTGTCTTTTTTTACTTAATTACTTTTTACTAAAACATTGCCGAAGAGTGTGTTACGTAATTCATGGACGACACCCTGTTTAGTATCGCCTTAAAAAAGCCGAGGTGTTGCTTCTCTTTGAAAGGTTATCTTTAGCAAAGAAGCATTGAAATCTTCGTGAAGCACCGATGATATTAATTGTATGACTACATTTATCTGATATGATGAGGAAAACAAGGGGACGGTCTATCCGACGGTCTAAATGGATGGTTTAAATATTTTACTCCGCGAACCACTGCTTCAGATGACATCCAGGAACATCCGTTGGTGCGAAGAAAGATTCTTTTAGTTAATCAACAAGTGTTTTTATTTCAACCAAAAACAAAAGAAGAAATCAATCTTTGGAAGAGGTCCAAGGGTGGACAGGCATGTAAATATTTGATGAAACTTTCTGTTTCTGGCACTCAGCAGCTGTACATTACTGTAATATATAACGGGCATACTCACATACGTTAATAAGTTAAAGGATCGATTTGTTTCACCTTACCAGCTACCATAGCTCACGAACTATCGTATAATATATGATCTGCCAACACCATAAATCAACTTCACAGACAAATATGCCTCAGTAGTTCTGCGAGTGATTCGTCAACCAAAGTAGCGATCAAACTTCGAGAAAAAGGAAAGGTGAAAACGGCTCTTTTAAAGGAAATGTTATAACGTGGGTATAGCATTAAAATCGACCATAGATGTCCATGTCCCCCGCTAGCAGCACCACTTATGGTGGATCCACCATAACTGGCGCTGCTGCTGCGGGGGCCATGGGCCTCTATGGTCGATTTGTTTTGGTCGATGATATCTGATATCATTGATGAAGAGTATGATTTGAAAATGGAGATATCCAACTGCTTATAATCCAATATGGCTGACGGCGGCCATATTAGATTACGCACATTGCTGAAAAACAATCCCAACCGTCCTCTCACCAATGTCAAGGCACACCCCAAGTTTGAAGTTGATCGGTTAAATCATTCACGAGTTATTGTCCGGACAAGAAAATCTAAGATCCAACTGCTTATAATCCAATATGGCTGACGGCGGCCATATTGGATTATGCACATTGCTGAAAAACAATCCCAACCGTCCTCTCACCGATGTCAAGGCACTCCCCAAGTTTGAAGTAGATCAGTTGAATAGTACTCCAGTTATTGTCCGGACAAGATCCAACTGCTTATAATCCAATATGGCTGACGGCGGCCATATTAGATTACGCACATTGCTGAAAAACAATCCCAACCGTCCTCTCACCCATGTCAAGGCACACCCCAAGTTTGAAGTTGATCGGTTAAATCGTTCACGAGTTATTGTCCGGACAAGAAAATCTAAGATCCAACTGATTATAATCCAATATGGCTGACGGCGGACATATTGGATTATGCACATTGCTGAAAAACAATCCCAACTGTCCTCTCACCGATGTCAAGGCACTCCCCAAGTTTGAAGTAGATCAGTTTAATCGTACTCCAGTTATTGTCCGGACAAGATCCAACTGCTTATAATCCAATATGGCTGATGGCGGCCATATTAGATTACGTACATTGCTGAAAAACAATCCCAACCGTCCTCTCACCAATGTCAAGCCACACCCCAAGTTTGAAGTTGATCGGTTAAATCGTTCACGAGCTATTGTCCGGACAAGAAAATCTGAGATCCAACTACTTATAATCCAATATGGCTGACGGCGGCCATATTGGATTATGTACATTGCTGAAAAACAATCCCAACCGTCCTCTCACCGATGTCAAGGCACTCCCCAAGTTTGAAGTATATCAGTTGAATCGTACTCCAGTTATTGTCCGGACAATATCCAACTGCTTATAATCCAATATGGCTGACGGCGGCCATATTAGATTACGCACATTGCTGGAAAACAATCCCAACCGTCCTCTCGCCAATGTCAAGGCACACCCCAAGTTTAAAGTTGATCGGTTAAATCGTTCACGTGTTATTGTCCGGACAAGAAAATGTTACGGAATTACGGAATCACGGAATTACGGAATCACGAAATTACGGACACCGGTGTTTCTAAGTCCCCCCCCCCCCCTACTAAGTAGCGGGGGACAATAAAATGGTATAGTAGGTGGGTTTGCATATAAGCAAAGGGTGTATCACGTGGGTGTACCCATGGAGAAAATGTGTACTGCGTGGGTATACCAATACGGAATGGTTGTTGTTCACATGGGTGTAACAATAATAGAGTGTACCGCGTAGGTTACAAGCGTCTGGTCCGTCATTCATAATTCAGCCGTCGTCCATTAGAGAATATCCGCGTCCATAATCCAAAGACCTATTCCATATTCCATATAACAGTATTAGCACCAAATTCAAAAAGACAATCATAGTATACATAAACATAGGCTTGTTTCTGCAAGAGAGAAGCGGTCAACAGTTTTCAATGATGCCGGCAAGACATCATGATGTTCCAAAAATATCAAGTCCGTATCGCTGATCAGTATTCTTAAGCCATAATATTCACTGTAAAGTCGTCATCTAAAGAATGATCTATCTCAGTCACGCGTGTCCCAATAATGATACAGGTGTATCACGTGGATCTACTGACAAAGAAATGTGTACCACGTGAGTGTACCAATAAGGAAAATGTGTGTCGCGTAGGAGGAACCACAGGGAAAATGTGTACAACGTGTGTTTAACAATGAGTTTATCAATGAGATAGCTGCCCAGGCATGCTGATTGGTTCGACTCAGAGGAACTCCCTAATCTCTTTGTATCTAGCATTTTTTAGCAGCTGAAATCGAACCTGGTTCCGAAAGATTTACAGAGAGATTCTCAACATGTGGGCAGGCGAGTGAGTCCAGAGCCGACAGCCGGCTCTGTTCTCGACTACATGGAAATTCGAAATGTCACAGGCGCATTGCAGAGACCAAACGACATTATCGTGAACCCAAAGCGGGCGATTTGTGCCATCTGTCTTATAGATATGGTCGTCATTTATTCATCGTTCACCCGTACATCAGATCTTCGTGGTATAGCTTTAACGAACTATTTTCTGACTGGATATCCTTTTGAAAACTTAGTTATGATAATGTAACATTAAAGTGATTATCATATACATGTATCGGTACACTACACTTACAGTAAAATTCTTAATAATGTCAGAAAAATAAAAAAAACACATAGGTTTGTCTCCGCAAAATATATCAGACACTTCGCAAAAAAATTGCCATAAAGGGAAACGTCACGGCTCATCATTCTTTCACTAGGAGAGACTGTGGTGCATTGGAATACGGGGTGCATTGGGACAGGCTGTCTAGCCCCATATATGTACTTATTACAGGAATTTACTGGACCATCATCAACACAATGTATGTTATGAAATTGTTCAAACCTACGGTATTCACATTTGAAATATATCAGGAGCATAGTGCACCCCCAAAGGCAAAATATTGAATAATGAAAGTTTTTATTCGTGTAACATCAACGTATTGTGTATTTCTCCGGTATCGGTGGTTCATTCTGTAATATCTAGAGTACATATTATATTGTTTTATTTCTCTAATATATTATCATTGTACATCAGATTAGCGAAGCTATGATAATTCGGTTATATTACTTGAATAATTCGTCAAGGGAATGAATTGTCCGAGCGTATCAGCTGTTCGACATTCTTGTTGACATTCTTTGTGTGCTATTTATAGATTATCAAAACTGTGGGTTTGTAGCCCCAGATTACTTCAGATTTTCAGGGGTATAAACATAATATTCGGAAATAAATATGTCGTAGCCTTTTTCTCTAGGCTGCAAAGAAGATGTTCAGAGCTGTGATCAAACTGTTGATACTTTTTTGATTCTGATATTTAACATTTATCATCGATGTCATACTGTATATTATTCTACATTTACATTTGTCGAGGGCGCCATTACAAACTGGAGTGGTCACGTGATATATATTTATGTCAACAATAGGTGTTTTCTAGTATATTTTGCACTCAAATGCTATTTGGGAGGGGTGTTGGTAAGCCACCCCCAATTGGTTGGTCCACACAAAATCTTTCGGGTTCTTTAGGGTTTATCCGGAAAGTGCTTCATTGCCTTATTAATATAATTCAATTATGAAAAAGTCCAACGTGTAATGACATCACTCTCCAGTGGGTAGTACAATAAGAGTCGGGGTGGTACATATCGACTAATCATATCCGACGTGTTAATGTTAGATTTGGGCGGACGATTGGACATTAGTAGTGTTTACACAGTGACGAAGAGAATCGCAGGTGATTCAATGAGTGTACTGCGTATTTTCTCACTTCAGAAAATTTTGGTTTGTACACATAGGGAGAAAAACAGAACATTCGATTACACTAAATTAGATTCTTCTTACCTGAGTTTGAACTCCTTTACAGTTTCCCGGTATGTTCTGAATTATATATTTCATGAGATTCTGCGATCTCCGCATTAGAATATTCTGAATTCGTGAAATCGAAAGCCCAATAAAACTCATAAAAAGACCAGGTGTAAGGCTCTAAATGTGATGATCAGACAATACTATTTCGGAAGGCTTTTCTTCTGCCATTATAGCATAATAAACTATTTCTTGGAGGACGACTGGCTACTGAATGTCGAATTCAACTTTTAGATTAAGTTGCGTTGTGTTTCAGTATTGTTTACATATATCGGAGAGAGGGGTTGGGATCGAGGCACCTCTTTACTAAGAAAACTCTACTACTCAGAACCTAGTTACAGTGACTGAATATATAGTAGTTTGTAGACGAGTAGAAACAAGTGATAATATTTGTGCTTTATGCTTTGCATTCAGGATTACCATTCGAGGCTTCAGTCGCAGAAACTGGAATACCGCTTCCGCAGCGGTGTCTATTGTCATTTTCCTTGGTTGAGCTTGGCCGAGGGTCATGGACTCCAGTATATTTGGGTGCCATTTCCTGTCATTATACCAGTATACTTTTCTTAACTGATAAAGGCGATACATATGTGCATTCACTGTAGTGTATTTCAGACAATGCACCCAGTTGGTTCTGTCGAGGAAATTGTATTTTTCTTTCATTTGTTTTAATTCTAAAATATTCGTCTCAGTGAAAATTCAGGGGTGTATCAGCTCCTATACGTTTGCCCACCCTAGATGTCCATCACAGGCTATCAGATAGCATAACACACAATATGGTTTGCAGATCTGTGTCTTCTATTATTGAACACGAAACTTGACACGTTGTCTATGTACATATAAGACATTGGCCTTGTGGAGAAGAATGTCCTTACTAGCTCTTGTACATTGTAGCAGGGTAAATATCCCATGCTTATATCCAATAGATGTTGAAAAAACGCTTGTAACTCATCATGGTGTTACTCCACAGAAATTGTCACACAGCTCTTGTGGGTAAGACGGCCCTTTCAGTGCCCCCTTCAGGCTTGGGGTTAAATTCGTGAAAGGAAGGACTCAAAACGAAAACATATCTAACTTGATTGAAATCATTGCACATATTTGAATAATTGTGTGAAAATGTTACACGAGCACATGGGGCCTGGGCAGTCATAATGTTTTCATGAATGCAAAATGCGGCATGAAAAATCATTTTCTTATAGTAATAAGTAATTGATATCGAAGAGACCGCTATATGTAGTTGAATAGGCATGAACATCAGAAACGACACGAATTAATACGGTTATTTGATTTGTTACCGCTGTCATACTTTTGTGACATTTGTCTTAATACTGTAATATTTTAACCAGCTTTTGTGACATATTTCCGTCAAGATTTTTCTAGACATTCGTAACCTTTTGCTTGGCTCCACCAACATACACTGACTTTGAACTTTCATTTTGCTATCTACTTTCTGGATATAAAACAGTTGAGAAATCTTCTGTTGCAATTAGTGCGAGGTAATGTTAGAATCTTATTGTCTACTTGTCACAGTGATAAAAGGGGCCTGGTCTGGCACGTGCAAACCCACACGATGTGATTGAATGAGTGGAAGTCCAGGGGGTACATCCATCAACCCAGACATCATAAACTGGTTCTCGATTATGCATAAATCCTCGTGTATTTCCTTCATTGTAGTTACAAGTTCTTGACAAGTATAAGTACTTTTATATGTAGCTATATGTCATAAATATGACGGTTTGTTATATGTCTGTAATAACGAAAGGGTGGGAAGTGTTTTCTGAACACTTGGAAATGTCACATTATGTCCTAGGTACCAGTGTATACAGATAACAAGATTTATGGATTGGAAATGATGACTATATATTTCAGTGTTATCGTAAACCGTTGACGTAAAGCGATCCAACAAGGCGCAATCCTAATATACGATCAGTTCATTTGGTTACTGAGTTCGAATATGGACATTTGAACAGTTCATCATACATGTTTGAATGGCCCAATGAGAGTACATCATACATGTTTGAATGGGCCAATGAGAGTACATCATACATGTGTGAATGGGCCAATGAGAGTTCATCATACATGTGTGAATGGGTTAATGAGTCTTCAACAAGTTTCTGGTGTAACTGTTATGCGTGAGTCCTAATTTATTTCGTATGTGGTAAAAGTTTATGTATATGGAAGGCCAAATGTCCAAATAATAGAAATTCTCAGAAATCCAACCGAAAACCTAAGTTTTCTAATAGATAACTGAAGTTACGGTCGACAACCTAGGTTATCTGAGTTAGAAAGTCGAGTTTCACTTCATGACAATCATCAGTTCGAAAACCTAGGTTACCCTATTCCTTCTAATTTTTCGAACAGCATTTTTGAACTTAGAAGCAGAAAAAATCCATATTTATGTCAACTGAGGCTGAATACTATGGCATGGATATGTTATTTATCTCAAGAACGCCAAACATAGCTTGCGAAATTTGTAGAATGTTTGCAGAATATCTCTTCACACTAGCCTGAAATTAAGATTTGCCACCTGAATAATTAGAAGATTTTTTTTATCGACTGATAACTTAGGTTTTCTACACGAATGTTCAAAACAAAAGAGAAACTCGAAGTTGAAAGAGAAACTCGAGGTTGTCTGCTAGATAACCTAGGTTTTCGACCGTATACTTAAGTTATCAATTCGAAAACCTAGGTTTTCGATTCGATAATTTAAGTTATCTACGGACAACTGCGATTTTCGGTTTTGTGAAATAGAAACTCGAGGTTAAGGAAAGAGAAACTCGGGATTGTCTGGTAGATAACCTACGTTTTCGACTATTAACTTAAGTTCTCGATTCGAAAACCATGGTTTTCTCTTTGATAACTTAAGTTATCTGTTAGAAAACCTAGGTTTTCGGTTCGATAACTGTGAGTTTCTGATGACATTTGGCATTCCATATATGTAATCTAACTTGAGGCATGAAAACTTCCCTGAAAAAGCATACTATTATTATGTTAGCCAATATTGCTATTTATTCTTAATTTATTCGACCTGATGTATCAATTCTGGAAGACACTCACACCGTTTTATCGAAACAAGGGAACAAAATGGATTAATTAGTCTTAGAAATACCGAGACAAGTCACCATGATGCCATAAACGAACCAATGGAACATCTTCAGGTGCCCGAAAGGTTTGTGGAGGGATGTTCAGTCATTTATGCGTTTGAAGGTAACGAATTCGAAATATTGAGACCGAATGCGCCAACCCACTCCGCCACAAAATACTTTAAACCTCTATATACATGTAGTTGCCAGTATCCTAATAATGACTTAATAATGGGCAAAATATCACAATTGAGAAACAAAGTATCGTGATGTAGTTGTTGCTTAAATGATACCTTTATGTTCTCTAAATGTTCTTGGACGTTGGGGTTTCTGATTTTACAAGACCAGACAATATTGAAATTATACGGTTTTAACTGAAAATCCAAGTATGGTGCGGTATCGAAGAAAGAATAATGACGGCATGGTCAAACTGTTCGGGGTCTGGGATTTCTTGACGGCTGGACTCGTTATTAAAAGATTTTAATGAATATTTTTTTCTCTCCGGAATATGTGTCAGAAGAGTTAGTACTTAATTAAGAAATTTAAAAAAAAAAAATTCCTTGTCCCCTGTGGGCGTATTAAAGCCTTTTTGGCAGCTCTATTTAGCTCCCAGTCAGAGATGCATATTTGTGGAATGAAAGCGAGGCCGCCAATCTGTGACGTCACAGGCGCGAGAGCTCGCTAATGACAGGTAGCAATTTAGTATGAATTACATGCTGGCAGAGATTTCTTTTAGTGGCATTTAGAAGTTGGGAAGTAGATAAATAAACAAATTACTTATGGATAGCAACTTCTAGTTTATTCGGGACGACGTTTTGATACAGGTATCGTTCTCAAGACAATGACATCAATAAATAAATAAGCAGTATATATTCATCCCCAGCGCGTATGAACCCCACCGTGCCTTGAAGCCCACCTTGTTAATTAATCCAGCCATCTCCACAAGCCTAACCCTATCCTATTAAATATTTCTCACCTAGTACATACAGTTTTTACATATAACTTTTATGCTAATATGAAAAAATCACATGTTCATCACAACCACTTCTTTATGATCCATATATTCATGGTATGGTGGCTGTGTGTTCAGTGCTATTGTTTGTTATTCATGGTATGGTGGCTGTGTGTTCAGTGCTATTGTTTGTTCGTGCTATGGTATGGTGGCTGTGTGTTCAGTGCTATTGTTTGTTCGTGCTACCACAGTCGCCTGACAAAATTCCCTGTTTGTTTATGATGTTTATCTCGGCCGTGAATACAGGAATCCAGTATATTCCTCAGATGGGAAAGTATCTCTGATCTTTTTCACAACACAGGCAGGAAGAATCCGCCTATTTCCACGCCCAAGGCGTTGCCAAATCCAACGCACAAAGCGCCTGTAAGCGATGTGACGGTAAACTCTGAAAACAAAAATACAATTGCGATATATTTTATCAGTTTACAGTCATATTTACAGGGCAACATACTATAACTTGATGAAATTACCACTTCATTTTTGGTCATTGTTTTTCATTGTCATATGTCATGGTTTCCATCGCCACTCCCACTCCGCTGGGCAGGTATAGGACGTTCATTTCTATAGGTTGAACTTCATTTTTAATTTCAGTATTTATTCATCAGGTTAAGAGAAGATGCTCAATGAAAAAACGTGGAAGGTCACCATACTCGTTAAAAACATATGGCAGCCAAACTTAAAAGCCATAAAACTGAATACATATGGATATTTTACTTTTTTGCTTGCTTGATGCTGGTTAAATCAAACTTCCTGAGGTCAAATTGTCTCCATTTTGCTATGTAATACTAAACGCATACATTCTTGTTGAATATGTAATAGAAACAGGGAGACGCCATGTTTTCTTAGAAAATAGTACGGTATAACAGATAAACTGATCCTTTCCAGTCCAGTCCAGGAGGGGTTGGGGCTGGGGAATATTATTGGATGTTCATTTATTAGCCTTTTTGTTGAAAGTGAATAAGAGTGAATTTTGGGGGATCATAAGCATAATCTTCAACCTCAGAAGCACTTTGCATCCTTCAACCTTTGACTCAAAATGCTAATTTTTTTATGAGTTCTATCATACGATCGCACCGCCAGTAATACGAATAAATGGTTTTAGTGTTTCAGATGTCCGTCTTTTGTTGAATTTATCCTATTTTAATGTGTCTATGTATACTTTTGTTAGGAAATTCAGCCTGTTGTGAAAAACTTGACAAATCAACATGTTGTAGCTACAAGACCAGAGAAATGTATGTCCTGTACTCCCTCAAGCGAGCGAGATAGAGAATGGCAAATATCCGTCCTGTTAAGTCCAAGTATGGATGCTCATTGAAAATAATACTTTGATGGATATAACGATGCCTTGGGGCTATTCTATAGTAAAAGGGAGTGTTCGTGAAGATCAACCTTCATATCTGTTCACATGGTTATGAGTGTTTAATCACGTTACTCATTGTACTTCCAACGTGTGATTCATGAATTTGCACCAAAACACAAAGTTATTTTGATATTTGTCAAGAATCTCGAAGAAAAGAAAAAAAAAACGATTGCAGCGTCTAATCAACAATGCACTATATATAACCAGTTCATTCATTATTTCCTCAAACCCAGGAATATTTTTATAAAAAGAATAACAATAGATATATGAATGAGACATATCTGACTATGACGAATTACGACTGACATATATTGTAAAAATGCATGCATAAATAACTTTCGCCTGAAGCCTGATTTACATATATGACTGTGGACATGCTTGAGTTGAGTTTTCTCACTCGTACAGCCCTGGGATGTCTTCTAAATTCATTGAAATGATGACATGGTTCGGAGATAACTCTGAGTTAGCCCGATATAAGTTAATAAAGTTACAAACTCTACATAATATTAACAAAGACCGTCATGCCCCATTTAATCCTTTGTTATTAATGAGTTACAATATTCTAATTAAAAAGTAAGCGTATTCAAACTGAAATCACAGCAAACAAAGAATATGAAATCGGTTAATATATTAAAAAGTTATAATATCAACATCGAAGTAATAAAGATTCCTGAATTAAAATCTTGAATAGCTGAAACTCGTGATGATGAGACGGACTGCCACCACAAATCCATCGAAAATAAATAGGATATTATAAAATAGTGACTGACAATTTGGCCTGACTCACGAATTTATTAATGTTACATTCATTATTTAGAACCAAGTAATTTATGTGACTCAACTTGATTGATGCTGTTTTTCATGGTAACATGATATATAAGCGCGAGAGAGAGAGAGAGAGAGAGAGAGAGAGAGAGAGAGAGAAAAAATGATTGAACAGGGGCTGTTCACAATATTAGAATCACATGGATAATCTCATCTGCAATATCCTAGTCAAATCAAATATCTGGCGATATTCAATCGGATACGTGTGGACTGGATACTTCTATAATAAATACTAATGTGATAAAATATAGAATGTCCATTCAAAACATCCTGGCATTATACACCGAGTAAACTGTATGTTATTAAGTATATAGGAGAGAGTGGACAGTTGTATTGTATTTGTGAAGAATTCACTCTACCGTATACTGGGGACGTGCTCAAACGATTTTTCTTTGTAAACAAGTTTGTTTTGATCTGGTCCACTACATATGTAAATTGTATGAACAAGGTTTGTAAAGAATGAATTGACCGAGCATTGGACCCCAGCAAATTTTCACAAAGTAAACAGTAAATATGTTGATGCGACGTATGTAATTATGAAAAACTGTGTCAATGAATGTAACACCTTCGGTTAATTGGCGTGCATGGCGTTGTCTGACGGCAGTAAACACACCTGGATGCATACGCCACTGGTATCACCTTAACTCGTTCCTACAACCAAGTGTACTTGTTCGCTTGTGGCTACTTATCTGCATGCTTCTGCATCTGTCTAATACTATACAGGAATTAATTGGACTTTTTTTTATAAAGACTCATAATTTCCTATGAAATATGTAATACCCTACCACTCTTCCACAGTGATTTGGGATGAACTGGTTGTCAACAAATTAAACCAAATGTTTTACGCTTGTGTCTGGGGAATACATGCTCCATGACCCGGATAGTTCCAAGCAAATGAGAACGCCTTGTCTTTCTTTTAGCATACCCAAGAATGATGACGATGCCATAAAGTATTATAAATTATTGAATCAAAGCAATTTTTAAAACTTTATTTGAAGTAGAATTATTGTTACGTTTACGTCAATGAAATACGGAGCCGTAAAAGGGACATGGAAATTATTTTTTTCGCAGCCCCTATTTTTTTTTTTTTTTTTAATTATTAAGTCGTTATAACGACATTATTTTTTTGCAGCCCCTATTTTTTTTTCTTTTTCTTCTTATTAAGTCGTTATAAAAAATGGGGGCTGAATTTTTTTATTTTTTTTTATTAAGTCGTTATAACGACTTAATAAAAAGAAGAAAAAAATTTCAGCCCCCATTTTTTTTTTTTTTTTTTTTTTAAGTCGTTATAACGACTTAATAATAAAAAAAAATAAAAAAATAGGGGTTGAAAAAAATAATTTCCATGTCCCTTTTACGGCTCCGTAATGAAAGGCCAAATGTCCAAATAATCAGAAACTCACAGTTATCGAACCGAAAACCCTAGTTTTCGAATAGATAAACATGATAAACTTAAATCGAAAATCAGTTGTCCGCAATCTCACTAAACTCGGATATAATATCACGGAATATTATATCTGAATTCAGCCCTAAATGAATCCCGTGCGAATGTGAAACTACTATTGTTAGCCAATCAGGTGGATAGCTTGTTGAAACAGTTTCAAAATCACGCCGACAGTAATTACACACGAGTAGTAGGGAGCCGTGATTTAACCGCGCATTGACCTCATTAATTGTTCCCCCGGGTAAAATTTGAGGTGGAACCCAGGTTAAAGTATAGGAAGCGGCCATTTACGGCCTTTGACCTCTGAGGCCGTGTAGAGGTCAAGGCCGCTATAGTTCCAACAGGTGGCGCCCCCTCTTTCACCTCGAATTCCTCCGCGGTCTGGTGGTCATGCGGTCGCTGGGAAAAGCTTCCGCGGAGAAAAAGTAGTCCCCAGACTTCAAATACGCTGCATGGTCCGATTGGGTCGAGTGAGGTATCAAAGTGAAGCATTCGTGAAGGGGCATCCAGTCATGGGTGGGTGCATGTAAAATTAGGATTTTTCCCGAAACTATAAAAAGCGGAACACGGACTTTACCCCTAAAATAGGGGAAAACACCTATCAACCCTAGACAAAAGGGCTAATATCGGTCCCCGGGCTTATTGGGACCTGCCTATCAAGTCAATGGGGTGGGTGCATGTAAAATTAGGATTTTTCCCGAAAATATAAAAAGGCGGAACACGGACTTTACCCTAAAATAGGGGGAAATCCCTATCAACCCTAGCCAAAAGGGCTAATATCGGTCCCCGGGCTTATCGGAGCCTGCCTATCAAGTCAATGGGGTGGGTACATGTAAAATTAGGATTTTTCCCCGAAAATATAAAAAGCGGAACACGGACTTCACCCCTAAAATAGGGGAAAACTCCTATCAACTCTAGCCAAAAGGGCTAATATCGGTCCCCGGGCTTATTGGGACCTGCCTATCAAGTCAATGGGGTGGGTGCATGTAAAATTAGGATTTTTTCCCGAAACTATAAAAAGCGGAATACGGACTTTACCCCTAAAATAGGGGAAAACACCTATCAACCCTAGCCAAAAGGGCTAATATCGGTCCCCGGGCTTATTGGCACCTACCTATCAAGTCAATGGGGTGGGTGCATGTAAAATTAGGATTTTCCCCCGAAAATATAAAAAGGCGGAACACGGACTTTACCCTAAAATAGGGGAAAATCCCTATCAACCCTAGCCAAAAGGGCTAATATCGGTCCCCGGGCTTATCGGAGCCTGCCTATCAAGTCAATGGGGTGGGTACATGTAAAATTAGGATTTTTCCCCGAAAATATAAAAAGCGGAACACGGACTTCACCCCTAAAATAGGGGAAAACTCCTATCAACTCTAGCCAAAAGGGCTAATATCGGTCCCCGGGCTTATTGGGACCTGCCTATCAAGTCAATGGGGTGGGTGCATGTAAAATTAGGATTTTTTTCCCGAAACTATAAAAAGCGGAATACGGACTTTACCCCTAAAATAGGGGAAAACACCTATCAACTCTAGCCAAAAGGGCTAATATCGGTCCCCGGGCTTATTGGGGCCTGCCTATCCAGTCAATGGGGTGAGTGCATGTAAAATTAGGATTGTTTTCCGAAAATATAAAAAGCGGAACTCGGACTTTACCCCTACAATAGGGGTCTGTATTATACAATATAAGGGAAAATGCCTGTATGGGGGAGGGGTGGTCAAATTTTTTTGTGGGCTTTACTATGGCTTGTGGGGTCTCGTTTTTCTCGTCTCGCCAAGAAAATGACAATGGGAAGGGTCCCGCAGCGAATCGGTGGAATTTTTTGGAAAAGTACCGGGTAGGCCTGTATATAGGCCTATAGGCTGGCTATATGGGGGTATACGTTCAACCTGGGAAATTCACACACGTTCATTGTGATATGGGTTGCTTGGATTTGTTTTTCACGTCTAGTCATTTAGAACACGGTGGGAAGGGTCTCGGAGCGCAACGGTGACATTTTTGGAAAAGTACCATATAGCCCATATAGTCCCATACTGGCTATATGGGGGTATAGGTTCAACCTTGTAAATTCACACACGTTCATTGTGATATGGGCTGTTTGGATTTGTTTTTCACGTCTCGTCATTTAGAACACGATGGGAAGGGTCCCGGAGCAAAACGGTGAAATTTTTGGAAAAGTTCACCGAGGCCTGGGTAGGCCCATAGGCCTATACTGCATGGCTATAGGGGTATAGGCCCATACGGGGTGGACGTTTTGGGGTCTAGGTGAGCCCCTAATGATCCTATGATGTCGTATGAGGTCTTATTTTGAAGCTGTCGTGGAGGAGCATCCGACTGGACTAATGGTTCGTCCGTTTTCAATAGTCTGCGCATGCGCAGTCTGGCCGTAGTATAGAAAGCGGGCATTTTGGGTGGTATGTGGGTGTGTGTTTGGGGTAGAGATGGACCGCTATGGGTCCGAATGGGTCGTGGAAGGTGTCAAAGTGAAGCTTGTGTGGGTTAGAGTCAGAATGGTGTGTTTTTAAGTGTAAGTCGCGTCAATCTGCGCATGCGCAGTTGGTTGTAGTAAGTAAAGTGGCCATTTTGGGGCAGTACAGGAAGGTATTTGGGGTCGACATGGATCATCCTTGGTCCGAATGCGTCCTGGAAGGTGTCATCTTGTAGCACTCGGGGTGTAGACCCCGATTTGAGGGCTGCCCACGTCACCTGTGACGTCATCGGTGACGTCATCAGTACGAGTAGTAGCGAAAGTGGGTATTTTGGGGCAGCGAAGGAAGGTATTTGGGGTAGAGAGGGACCATCTTTGGTCCGAATGTGTCTAGGGAAGTGTCATGTTGTAGCTCTCGGGGTGTACATCACGATTTGAGGGATGTCCGCGTCACATGTGACGTCATCGGTGACGTCATCAGTACGAGTAGTAGCGAAAGTGGGCATTTTAGGGCAGTACAGGAAGGTATTTGGGATAGAGAGGGACCATCTTTGGTCCGAATGTGTCTAGGGAAGTATCATGTTGTAGCTCTCGGGGTGTACATCCCGATTTGAGGGATGTCCGCGTCATCTGTGACGTCATCGGTGAAGTCATCAGTACGAGTAGTAGCGAAAGTGGGCGCTTTGGGGCAGTGAAAGAAGGTATTTGGGGTAGAGATGGACCATACTTGGTCCGAATGCGTCGTGGGAGGTGTCATGTTGTAGCTCTCGGGGTGTACACCCCGATTTGAGGCATGTCCGCAGCATCTGTGACGTAATTGGTGACGTCATCAGTACGAGTAGTAGCGAAAGCGGGTATTTTGGGGCAGTGAAGGAAGATATTTGGTGCAGAGATGGATCATCCTTGGTCCGAATGCGTCGTGTGAGGTGTCATCTTGTAGCAACGCCCGCCAACACCAAGCTCAATGATTCAACGCCCTGGTAAAATAGCTCAGAAGCTCTGATTTTCTAGATATTCCATGGAATTGTCACTCATTCTTCGAAATGCAGTGACGTCCGTCGTTACACCTTAACAGACCGGAGAGAGTACAACAACAACAACAAGGATGAGCCATGAGAGAACAACAACAACAAGAAGTTTTTTCATATAGTTTATTCTCCCCAATGTTACATCATACCCACGCTGGGGGAGCCGCGTTGGATATATTCACAATTCAAGAAGACTCTTGTCCAATCAGAGGCCACCATTTGCATTTGTCATATTCGTTCCTGTCCGTTAGATGTATTCTTGTCCAATCAGAAGTCTCCATTTCAGAAACTTCCATCTTCGGCCATGTTCGCTCTGAACCGTTTATTCTAATCATCGTCGGACAGGCCAGGACACCGTTGAGGCAACATATCCTCAGATAGTTGTTTGTGCATTCTGAGTATCTATCAGTGCATGGGTGAATACATTCACCCGATGGGAAGATTCCGTAATTTGGTCACGAAGAACGTAACATTGGTCACCCTCTCCACTGTCCACTTGGTGTTGGGGCGTTGTTGTTGGGCCCATTCCAAGGGACCCACGGTGTCCAGTTTCTCCAGCATCGTCTGTAGCGACGGCCGGTTAATGATGGTAAACGGTTGGTCAAATACCCGGATGTTACTGCTGGGGTAAAAGTATCGGACTTGATCTGTCTCCTTATGCTGCAGTACATAACCAAACGCCAGATTTAATTTGAAGGACGTAGCTTGGTCATTGAAGATGGCTTCCACGTAGTTGCGTAGACGGGTGAGGCCAGTCAGTCGGAAATTGTAGATATCTTGAATAGGGCGATGGCGGTGGAAACAGTGCCGTATCATGGGCCAATGGCGCCGATAGATGTCACTCACTGGATGGGCGTCCTGTAAGAGATCGCTGGGAACATCCACCGCATCTTCCAGAAAATGTTCGTTGTTGTCAGGCAGATGACTGGGAACAGTAATGCTAGGGACCGGCTGGATATCTAGGCTCTTCTGAACTGTGGGTATAGGCGGGCTCTCCGTGATCGCATCACCAGTGGCATTCGTCTCCCCGGGTTCATCTTCAGTGGGTCTGTCCGTCCTGGGTGCCTCTTTAGTGGAAAGTTGTCCCTCATGCCGTGGTGACGGACCATGAATCAAACGCTCATGCCGTCTTAACTGACTGGGTCGTTTGAAGAGTTGACCACATTCTTCGCATGGACGCTTGGGCGGCCCATGAATTGAACGTTCATGGCGCTGTAAATGACCGGGCGCTGAAACGACAGTGTACATATCGTACAGCTATACCGGGCGGTTCCGGCGTGCTTGGTAGCCTCATGGCGGCGCAAGTCGTGCAGACGAGTGAATGATTTCGAGTACGTACAATGTAGTACAAGTGAACATCTTGGTTGTTGACAGAGTGTCTGATGAAACGGCCAGGCCGCTTCCCTTTTATAGCAAGCTAGCTGGTGATCTATTTTTAGCACAATCAGTTCAACTTGGACATTTCGTGTCTTTTCGGTGACGTCCGTGACTATTCGGGCACCTCCGTGTCTCTTCGGTAACCTCCGTGTCTCTTCGGTCACCTCCGTGTCTTTTCGGTGACGTCCGTGACTCTTCGGGCACCTCCGTGTCTCTTCGGTAACCTCCGTGACATCTTCGGTCACCTCCGTGTCTCTTCGGTGACCTCCGTGACATCTTCGGTAACCTCTGTGTCTCTTCGGGCACCTCCGTGACATCTTCGGTCACCTCCGTGTCTCTTCGGTCACCTCCGTAACTATCCGGCTGTTCAGGTGTAAACCCTGATGTACCCGTATGGAACACACAGCTAAAGGACCCGGATAGAAGTACCCGGATGTAGGCGCGGACGTCATTGACAAGAGCCCGGATGTACAAGAACCCGGATGTACCCGGATGTAAAAGTGCCCGGATGTTTACGAATGTTCCACCATTCCGGACTTCTATCAGGTCCATGTCCAGAAGCTCT
The DNA here is from genome assembly GCA_036873755.1 of Hanleya hanleyi. Classification (NCBI taxonomy): domain Eukaryota; kingdom Metazoa; phylum Mollusca; class Polyplacophora; order Lepidopleurida; family Hanleyidae; genus Hanleya; species Hanleya hanleyi. The sequence goes on from JAVTVY010033623.1 coordinate 103,409, forward strand.
CATGTCCTGCATGTGAATAGTCATATTGTGTGTGTATGCATGTGTGTATGCGTCTGTGTGTGTGTGTGTGTGTGTGTGCGTGTGCGTGCGTGTGCGTGTGTGTGTACGTGAATGTATGTGTGTGTGTATGCGTGCGTGCGTGTATGCAAGTGTGTGTATGCGTCTGTGTATGCGAGCGTGTGTGTGTATGCAAATGTGTGTATGCGTCTGTGTTTGTGTGTATGTGTGTGCTTGCGAGTGTGTTTACGCGTGTGTGTGTATGCGTGTGTGTGTGTGTGTGCGCGTGTGTATGAGTGTGTGTATGTGTGCATTGCGTCTGTGTGTATGTGTGTGGAAAATCACCACCACCACCACACACCACCACACACCACCACTACCACCACCACCACCGGGCGTTGACGCCCGTCAACGCCACCACCACCACCACCACCACCACCACCACACACCACCACCACGACCACCGCCACTGGGCACACACACCTGGTGCACCCTGTACCCTATAGCCCGTAGGGCATAGGGTACACCACGGTGTGGGTGCGATCGGAGCTCTTCGAGCTCAAAGCGTGTGGAGCTTAGAGCTCGGAAGTGACATTTGCATATGACCTCTGTGAGGTCACTTCCGCTTCCGTTCACGTGACCCGAACTGACCTTTGACCCCTGCGCGCAATTTTTATCCGGTATTGTTAGCGCGCGCAGGGGTCAAAGGTCAGTTCGGGTCACGTGAACGGAAGCGGAAGTGACCTCACAGAGGTCATATGCAAATGTCACTTCCGAGCTCTGAGCTCCACACGCTTTGAGCTCCAAGAGCTCCAATCGCACCCACACCCTGGTGTACCCTATGCCCTACGGGCTATAGGGTACAGAGTGCACCAGGTATGTGTGCCCAGTGATGATGGTCGTGGTGGTGGTGTGGTGGTGTGTGGTGGTGGTGGTGGTGGTGGCGTTGACGGGCGTCAACGCCCGGTGGTGGTGGTAGTAGTGGTGGTGTGTGGTGGTGGAAGTGGTGATGGTGGTGGTGGTGGTGGTTGCATACATACACACGCATACACACAGACGCATACACGCATACACACAGACGCAATGCACACATACACACACTCATACACACGCGCACCCTCGCACACACACACACGCATACACACACACGCGTAAACCCACTCGCAAGCACACACATACACATACACACGCACAGGCACGCACACACACACACACACACACGCCTACACGCACAAGCACACACACACGCACACACACATGCATACACACACACACACGGCTACACATGCAACACACACATACATACACACGTGCATACACACACAATATGACTAGTCACATGCAGGACATGAGAGCTTCTGGACATGGACCTGATAGAAGTCCGGAATGGTGGAACATTCGTAAACATCCGGGCACTTTTACATCCGGGGACTTTTACATCCGGGTACATCCGGGTTCTTGTACATCCGGGCTCTTGTCAATGACGTCCGCGCCTACTTCCGGGTACTTCTATCCGGGTCCTTTAGCTGTGTGTTCCATACGGGTACATCGGGGTTTACACCTGAACAGCCTGGTAGTTACGGAGGTGACCGAAGAGACACGAAGGTGACCGAAGATGTCACGGAGGTGCCCGAAGAGACACGGAGGTTACCGAAGATGTCACGGAGGTCACCGAAGAGACACGGAGGTGACCGAAGATGTCACGGAGGTTACCGAAGAGACACGGAGGTGCCCGAAGAGTCACGGACGTCACCGAAAAGACACGGAGGTGACCGAAGAGACACGGAGGTTGCCGAAAAGACACGGAGGTTACCGAAGAGACACGGAGGTGCCCGAATAGTCACGGACGTCACCGAAAAGACACGGAATGTCCAAGTTGAACTGATTGTGCTAAAAATAGATCACCAGCTAGCTTGCTATAAAAGGGAAGCGGCCTGGCCGTTTCATCAGACACTCTGTCAACCACCAAGATGTTCACTTGTACTACGTGCTGAAATCATTCACTCGTCTGCACGACTTGCGCCGCCATGAGGCTACCAAGCACGACGGAACCGCCCGGTATAGCTGTACGATATGTACACTGTCGTTTCAGCGCCCGGATCATTTACAGCGCCATGAACGTTCAATTCATGGGCCACCCAAGCGTCCATGCGAAGAATGTGGTCAACTCTTCAAACGACCCAGTCAGTTAAGACGGCATGAGCGTTTGATTCATGGTCCGTCACCACGGCATGAGGGACAACTTTTCACTAAAGAGGCACCCAGGAGGGACAGACCCACTGAAGATGAACCCGGGGAGACGAATGCCACTGGTGATGCGATCACGGAGAGCCCGCCTATACCCACAGTTCAAAAGAGCCTAGATATCCAGCCGGTCCCTAGCATTACTGTTCCCAGTCATACGCCTGACAACAACGAACATTTTCTGGAAGATGCGGTGGATGTTCCCAGCGATCTCTTACAGGACGCCCATCCAGTGAGTGACATCTATCGGCGCCATTGGCCCATGATACGGCACTGTTTCCACCGTCATCGCCCTATTCAAGATATCTACAATTTCCGGCTGACTGGCCTCACCCGTCTACGCAACTACGTGGAAGCCATCTTCAATGACCAAGCTACGTCCTTCAAATTAAATCTGGGGTTCGGTTATGTACTGCAGCATAAGGAGACAGATCAAGTCCGATACTTTTACCCGAGCAGTCCCTTACTGTCCAGAAGTGTCTTTGAAGTAACTTTGAAGTAACTTTGAAGTGTGGCCATATTTCAACCTTGAAGTGCAAGGCTCAGAGTCAGAAGTGTGCTTGCAGTGTGGGTATTGTTTTGTAGCAATGCCATATAAGGGCATTGAAGTCACAATGAAGTCACTTAGAAGTGTGCCTCAAATATTTTAATTAGGTACTGCAAAGGCACTTCATAGACACTTCCACAGAAGGGTAACCTTCATAGGCACTTCTGAAGTGCTCTTGAAGTACCTAATTAGAATATTTGAGGCACTTCAATGTCCTTATATGGCAAGTCACTTCATCCACTCTTCTACAGAAGGATACCTTTCATATGCACTTCTGAAGTGCTCTTAAAGTACCTTATTAGTATCATAGCAAATCCGTGTGATGAAAAGGTATGTAAAGCCACGAGATATTTACTTTCCCAGAAAAGAATACACAAATATATATTTGAGCACAGAAAGTTTTATTCAGAGAAAATACAGAGTGAGACAGAACAGTACATCATAAAATATTTACAATAAACCGCTAGCACAAATCCTTGAGACAAAATACAGCACAGTTCTTTTTTTTTTGTATGCATTTACATGCAGTCTTTGGTATGAGAATTTATTGCAGTATTATTATTCAAGGGTGACCGTGTTCTTTTCCAACTTGAACTTGAAGCAGCAGATCTTTCGAAGGATAGTTTACTTCAGTTGCCCTGAGGTCCACTCGGACGTAACCCAACGCTGAAACCCACCAGTCTGAATTGTGAACTTCTTGGCCTGTGGCGATAAATACATGCATATAATTAAAACCTGATCAGTTGTATATATGGTTCCATATGACATGCAATCCAGTTTTTTTTTGTTTTTTTTTAATACACTCAGGATGATTGAATAGGTTGACTACCATAAAGGATAAAGAATGGAACACATCCCTACGATTTACAAAAGATTGATGAAGATGTCTATTATCCTTTCTTTAGTACTCCATGATATACAACAATGGAGATAAACAGTTTTGTGATGTTCTAACCAATATACACTATGAAGAAATCAACCATACCTGCATGTAGGTGTGCTCATTAAATTTCCCATCAGTCGAGTGGCTGCTTGAAGTGAGCCGAGTTCCTTGTTGCAGCTGTATTCTGGAATTATGAAAGTATTGACAAAGAAGCCATTAGAAACAATCATGTGGATTTTGATAATTTGTATTTTTTTAATTCCTGGTTCAACTAAATCTTCATGCAAGACTTCAAATAACAAATAAATGCTTATTAACTTCAAATTGTATTCTTAAATTTTTTAAATGAAATAAATGTATGAAATGAAATATTCTCATTTCTCAAGATGTGGGTAAAACTGTACAATTGAAGTGTGAAGATCCTTAGCTTTGGTATATGAGCAGTGCAATCAATAGACAAGGAAAATATAGCCTGTTATAATGATAAAAATTAAGTCTAACCATAATTGATTATACTTTTTCTGATTGCAGCTAAAACAGGTAATGCTAACATTTTATTATCAATATATTCTAAAACTTATTTCTTTACCATTTTGTCAAAAATCTGGTATGGGAATATTCTACATTCTGCAAGGGAAAAAATCAATACAATTTATGAATCAATAAAAAATCAAAACAACAAGATAATTTATTTAGAGCTACCATCCCCCAACCAGTTAAATCCACCTGTTTTGACATGAACTGAACAGTTTTGTGATAAAAATATCTCACCCTCAGGGGATTTGCTCCAGGGGTGCATGCCAATCTTCATATGAGGTCCCCAAGCCTGGTGTTTCCAAGCTGACAATTCACACAATCATAACAATGGCATTTAATCCACACTGCCTTGATCAACCTGGATAGATCTGAAAGTGATATTGGGACAGAGATATGGATATTTCGCCATGTTACATGACCCATTAAATTTGACTGCAATTATAAGGTGGAGTACATTAACCTGCAGTCCATATAGCAAAATATTTATTGAGGCCAATATCAATTTTTTAATATGTCAAGGGAAACTTGTTGATAACATAAATAGCTGAGACTCTCAGGTCTATATCACTGTTCAGCCCAGTTCTTTGCTTATTAAGTTATGAAAAACAGAAAATTTTTAGTTATATTTATAAGTTACTTACCATATCACTAGCTGCTATCATCACCATCTGCAATACAGTTCTTCAAACCTCCATAGTTCTGGCTTAACAGGAATAAATCCATCTGATTTCTGCAGTTGGAGAGGTCAGCCATTTTGATTGTTATCGTCTGGTGGCGCCCCCAGTGTTCAATTAAATTTTCAAGGGCAGATAACTCCACTCATTTTGGCAAAGACAGTTCAGAATATAAAGATTTTTTGAAACAGAAATTATATATATTATACTTAGTGATAATGATGAAGAGGATAATATCAAGTATTCTTTAATGGGTATTTTTTTGTTGCTGACATTATGTTAGAACTGATTCTTCTAAAAATATTTTGCCATTTTGTCCAATTTTACTATAAAATCATGGATTTGGAATGACTATAAAATCTGAATTCAACAAGATTTCTTATCTAATATGTGAGAGACTGGTGTTATTAATGTCTGTATTCTATTCAAATAGAAACCCATAGTACTGATCACTTTAAAATATCAAAAAATATGTTCACATTTCTGAGTAATATGTCAGTATTTCCACATGTGAATATTTTACACAGTTGTAGCTATTTTGAAATGTGAAGTACAAATCTGATGTTTGGTGGTTTCATTGAAATGAGATTTGATGTCACTGAGTGAAATCAAATCAGCCAACTTTAAGCTATTCCCAGAGCTAATTAATATAACTGAAACTTGTAAACATGTAGTTCTAATTTATAATGTTATGTTACTGTAACAGTTTGTGGGAAAATTCCAATAATCTAGAAATCCTATTGGATTGAATCTTATAGGATTTTTCAGAATCTATTATAATAGGATTTTTTCAGAATCTTATAGAATTTTTCAGACTCTTATATTTTAGAAGCTCATATGATTTTTTAGAATCTTTAGGATTTTTCAAAATCTTATAGGATGCTAGAAGATATTTTTGCAAGGGGAAGTCCCCCAGGTTATGCTATATAACTGACAAAGTCCAAGAAGTGTCTTTGAGGAGTACCTTAGATTATGCAGAACAAAAACAAAGTCTCAGAAGTGTCTCTGAAGTCCCCTAAGTTTTGCTGAAGAACTGACAAAGTCCAAGAAGTGTCTTTGAGGAGTACCTTGGTTTATGCCGAACAAAAACAAAGTCTCAGAAGTGTCTCTGAAGTCCCTCATTTTTTGTTATGAAATTGACAAAGTCCATGAAGTGTCTTTGAGGAGTCCCTTGACTACTGCCTTTTTCTAATGAAGTACCTTTGAAGTGTGCCAATATTTTTCTCTGTCGTTGAAGTGCCTTTCAAGTGTACTCTTCAGAGGCACTTCTAGGCACACTTCACATGAAGTGTGACACTTCTGGACAGTAAGGGGTAACATCCGGGTATTTGACCAAGCGTTTACCATCATTAACCGGACATCGCTAAAGCCCGTGCTGGACCAAGTGGATCAATTGGATGTCTTGCAATGGGCCTATGAACAGCGCCCCAACACCAAGTGGGTCGTAGAGAGGGTGACCAATGTTACGTTCTTCCTGACCAAATTACGGAATCTTCCCATCAGTTGAATGTATTCACCAATGCACTGATAGATACTCAGAATGCACAAACAACTATCTGAGGGTATGTTGCCTCAACGGTATCCTGGCCTGCCCGACGATGATTAGAATAAACGGTTCAGAGCGAACATGGCCGAAGATGGAACTTTCTGAAATGGAGACTTCTGATTGGACAAGAATACATCTAACGGACAGGAACGAATATGCCAAATGCAAATGGTGGCCTCTGATTGGACAAGACTCTTCTTGAATTGTAAATATACCCAACGCGGCTCCCTCAGCGTGGGTATGATGTAACATTGGGGAGAATAAGCTATATGAAAAAACTTCTTGTTGTTGTTGTTCTCTCATGGCTCATCCTTGTTGTTGTTGTTGTACTCTCTCCGGTCTGTTAAGGAGTAACGACGGACGTCACTGCATTTCGAAGAATGAGTGACAATTCCATGGAATATCTAGAAAATCAGAGCTTCTGAGCTATTTCACCAGGGCGTTGAATCATTGAGCTTGGTGTTGGCGGGCGTTGCTACAAGATGACGGAGGATGGTCCATCTCTACACCAAATACCTTCCTTCACTGCCCCAAAATACCCGCTTTCGCTACTACTCGTACTGATGACGTCACCAATGACGTCCCAGATGCTGCAGACATGCCTCAAATCGGGGTGTAGACCCCGAGAGCTACAACATGACACATCCCACGACGCATTCGGACCAAGTATGGTCCATCTCTACCCCAAATACCTTCCTTCACTGCCCCAAAATGCCCACTTTCGCTACTACTCGTACTGATGACGTCACCGATGACGTGGGCAGCCCTCAAATCGGGGTCTACACCCCGAGTGCTACAGGATGACACCTTCCAGGACGCATTCGGACCAAGGATGGTCCATCTCGACCCCAAATACCTTCCTGTACTGCCCCAAAATGGCCACTTTACTTACTACAACCAACTGCGCATGCGCAGATTGACGCGACTTGCACTTAAAACACACCATTCTGACTCTAACCCACACAAGCTTCACTTTGACACCTTCCACGACCCATTCGGATCCATAGCGGTCCATCTCTACCCCAAAGACACACCCACATACCACCCAAAATGCCCGCTTTCTATACTACGACCAAACTGCGCATGCGCAGACTCTTGAAAACGGACGAACCATTAGTCCAGTCGGATGCTCCTCCACAAGAGCTTCAAAATAAGACCTCACACGACATCATAGGATCATTAGGGGCTCACCTAGACCGCAAAACGTCCACCCCGTATGGGCCTATACCCCCATAGCCATGCAGTATAGGCCTATGGGCCTACCCAGGCCTCGGTAAACTTTTCCAAAAAATTCACCGTTTCGCTCCGGGACCCTTCCCATCGTGTTCTAAATGACGAGACGTGAAAAACAAATCCAAACAGCCCATATCACAATGAACGTGTGTGAATTTCCAAGGTTGAACCTATACCCCCATATAGCCAGTATGGGACTTTATTAATTGACTGTGTATGTTATTACCCGAATACAGTGTAAAACGGCCTGTCCATACGTCATGTCGAACCCGACTTGTATTGGCCGAGTTGAAAGCTGTATTGGCCGGGTTGAATGTTGTATTGGCCGAGGTGAACGAGTGCAGCCGTTACTAGCAGTAAGGACCGACGACTGGAGAAACAGACGACAGCAGTGTTGTTTGTTCAGCGCAATGGCGAGCGCAGAGCGTGTTATTCAAGGGTTCGTGGGCGGAATTTTAGTTCTTGAGGAGATATCTGGAGACGATTTAAAACGATTCAAACCTGTTACAGATCAAGAAACGGATGCTGCCACTCAAGCTCGGAAACACAAAAACACGGCCAGTAAATGTCAATTAATAAAAATATTATGAATCGATTGTTTTCGTATAGCCTTAGTATTGACCTTCGGGTCGCCGTATTGGCCCTCGGCCTGCGGCCTCGGGCCAATACGGCGACCCTCAGGTCAATACGAAGGCAATACGAAAACAATCGATTAATAACATATAATATGGGCTATATGGTACTTTTCCAAAAATTTCACCGTTGCGCTCCGAGACCCTTCCCATCGTGTTCTAAATGACTAAGCAACCCATATCACAATGAACGTGTGTGAATTTCCCAGGTTGAACCTATACCCCCATATAGCCAGCCTATAGGCCTATATACAGGCCTACCCCGTACTTTTCCCAAAAATTTCACCGATTCGCTGCGGGACCCTTCCCATTGTCATTTTCTTGGCGAGGCGAGAAAAACGAGACCCCACAAGCCATAGTAAAGCCCACAAAAAAATTTGACCACCCCTCCCCCCATACAGGCATTTTCCCTTATATTGTATAATACAGACCCCTATTGTAGGGGTAAAGTCCGAGTTCCGCTTTTTATATTTTCGGAAAACAATCCTAATTTTACATGCACCCACCCCATTGACTGGATAGGCAGGCCCCAATAAGCCCGGGGACCGATATTAGCCCTTTTGGCTAGAGTTGATAGGTGTTTTCCCCTATTTTAGGGGTAAAGTCCGTATTCCGCTTTTTATAGTTTCGGGAAAAAATCCTAATTTTACATGCACCCACCCCATTGACTTGATAGGCAGGTCCCAATAAGCCCGGGGACCGATATTAGCCCTTTTGGCTAGAGTTGATAGGAGTTTTCCCCTATTTTAGGGGTGAAGTCCGTGTTCCGCTTTTTATATTTTCGGAAAAAAATCCTAATTTTACATGTAACCATCCCATTGACTTGATAGGCAGGCTCCGATAAGCCCGGGGACCGATATTAGCCCTTTTGGCTAGGGTTGATAGGGATTTTCCCCTATTTTAGGGTAAAGTCCGTGTTCCGCCTTTTTATATTTTCGGGGGAAAATCCTAATTTTACATGCACCCACCCCATTGACTTGATAGGTAGGTGCCAATAAGCCCGGGGCCCGATATTAGCCCTTTTGGCTAGGGTTGATAGGTGTTTTCCCCTATTTTAGGGGTAAAGTCCGTATTCCGCTTTTTATATTTTCGGGAAAAAATCCTAATTTTACATGCACCCACCCCATTGACTTGATAGGCAGGTCCCAATAAGCCCGGGGACCGATATTAGCCCTTTTGTCTAGGGTTGATAGGTGTTTTCCTCTATTTTAGGGGTAAAGTCCGTGTTCCGCTTTTTATAGTTTCGGGGAAAATCCTAATTTCCTAATTGCACACACCCATGACTGGATGCCCCTTCACGAATGCTTCACTTTGATACCTCACTCGACACAATCGGACCATGCAGCGTATTTGAAGTCTGGGGACTACTTTTTCTCCGCGGAAGCTTTTTCCAGCGACCGCATGACCACCAGACCGCGGAGGAATTCGAGGTGAAAGAGGGGGCGCCACCTGTTGGAACTATAGCGGCCTTGACCTCTACACGGCCTCAGAGGTCAAAGGCCGTAAATGGCCGCTTCCTATACTTTAACCTGGGTTCCACCTCAAATTTTACCCGGGGGAACAATTAATGAGGTCAATGCGCGTTTAAATCACGGCTCCCTACTACTCACACGGTAGCACGTGGTCTAACAAAAACATTATCCAGAAACACTATCCATATATGGCATCATTTCCAGACAGTGTGAGTGGAAAACCGTAAAAATCAAAGAGTAAAAATCAAAAGATTGTGCCTTGCGAAGATGTTAATCGCCGTGAAGTAAACGTCAATCATTGTCAGAGAGAAAAGGTAGAAATGGGTGTGACTGGCTTATTATGGGATCTCGTAAAATATCGGCGAACATATCGCACGAAGTTTTCATAGCGTTACGTCTAGGTGGTATTCCCCTGATTTACCATCTTGGTTTACCTAGATGGAGTTGTCCGTAGATAACTTAAGTTATCGGATCGAAAACCTAGGTTTTCGAATTGCTAACTTAAAGTGATCGTAAACCCTCAAGTAAAGTTTTCATCAAATAAAAGATCATTGAAAACAGTGTGGGAAAATATTTATTGTATTTTGTTACGATTTTATTACACAGAGTAAACTGCAAATAAAACAAGCTGAGTAGCTAGCAGGTCCTCCGCCAAGTAGCCTGTTTGAGAGCATACAGCATATACGCTTCCAATATCTCCTTAAATATAACTTGGAAAGTTGATATGTGTATGTGGAAAGAGACGTTCATCTGGAATTGTTGAGACAATTTGAAGAGGTTTGGGAAGCAGTAATGGGTAGTGTAACACTGGAATGTAAGTCTGTAGTTGTATATGGATTTGTGGATGGTGAGGTTTATAAATCGATGAGTGGAATAGATCAAGATATCGCGTTCACAACACAGATGGGTACAATATGGGTGAGTGAAATCCAAGATGGTCAATGGCAGCCATCTTGGATTACATACTACCTCAATGAAAATCAATACCAATCGCTGTCTAACTGATGTGAAGCACCGTCTCGAGTTTGAAGTTGATTGGTCAAATTGTTGTCGAGATATCACGTTCACAAGATCCGAGACGGATGGAATCCAATATCGACAATGGCAGCCATCTTGGATTTGTACCTCAGTGAAAATCAAAACCAATGGCCGTTTAACTGATGCGAAGCACATTCTCAAGTTTGAAGTGGATTGGTCAAACTGTTGTCGAGATATCGCGTTCACAAGATGTGGGATGGACAGAATCCAATATGGTCAATGGCAGCCATCTTGGATTACGTACCTCAGTGAAAATAAATACCAATGGCCGTCTAACTGATGTGAAGAACCTTCCCAAGTTTGAAGTCGATTAGTTGAATTGTTCTCGAGATATCGTGTTCACAAGATCTGGGACGGATGGAATCCAATATGGTCAATGGCAGCCATCTTGGATTACGTACCTCAGTGAAAATCAATATCAATGGCCGTCTGACTGATGTGAAGAACATTCCCAAGCTTGAAGTTGATTGGTGGAAATGTTCTTGAGATATCGCGTTCACAAGATGTGGGGACGAACAGAATCCAATATGGTCGATGGCGGCCATCTTGGATTACGTACTTCAGTGAAAATCAATACCAATGGCCGTCTAACTGATGTGAAGCACCTTCTCAAGTTTGAAGTCAATCGGTCAAATTGTTCTTGAGATATCGCGTTCACAAGATGTGGGACGGACAGAATCCAATATGGTCGATGGCGGCCATCTTGGATTACGTACCTCAGTGAAAATCAATACCAATGGCCGTCTAACTGATGTGAAGCACCTTCTCAAGTTTGAAGTCGATTGGTCGAATTGTTCTCAAGATATCGCGTTCACAAGATGTGGGACGGACGGACGGACGGACGGACGGACGGACGGAGGGACGGACGGAAGGACGGACGGCTAGCATTTCCAAGTCCTCCCACCACTTCGTGGCGGAGGACAATAAGGTATTCTATGGTGGTCTGCTGCGATCATACCTAGGTCCAGTAACGTCACACTGTCTTAATACATATATTTCAAACTGTGTATGCACATTCCAATGCTTGATTCAAGCTTAAGGTGTGTATACTTTGAGTTTCAACACATTCACTCTTCCAATGTAGCTGGAACTTCCCACAATATAACCTCTCCCAGAATATGTAAAAAAAACAAAACAAACAAAGATGGCTGCATTGATGACGTCGCACGGACGTAATTAAAACAAATTTGGTCGATTTTTCGAATTTTTTATTTATATGTTGTCTTCGAATTAACTGAATGTTAAATTAGTAAATGATAACCTAATGTGAAATAAAACAGTTTTTGCCCACTTTTCCTCGCAAGAATCCCCCAGGAATTTTGAAGAAAAATGACGAAACCATAACTTTTCTGGAACCCATATGACCACCATTTGAAATTTACCCATGATCCCCTCCTCATGGTGTTATGCAAATAGTCTCAAAATGATTCCAATATGATAAAGTGGAAAGTCGCAGACATTCAGCTCTCAATTATTTGACGTTCCGGAGATAGGATAGGAAGTTTGGTAGGGAGGGCATGTTTTCCCTCCCAAAGGCCTGGTAGGGTTAAATGCTTGCTTTTGTCCCCCTCTGCAACGCGGCCGGGGAACTTTAAAATGGGTCTCGCTTCTTCGTGTCCGTGGATGTTCGTTCAAATTCTTCACAAGCTTTGTCGGATTCCTCCAAAATTTGGCATATGCATTCCATGCGGCAAGACGTCGGTTGGTATTGCATTTCAGCAAGATCCGCCTGAAGGTGGCGCCACTGGGTCTTGTTCCAATCTTCTGTGCATGTCCGTGGATTTCCTTTCCAAAGACCCATTTCCACAGCAATAATATATTTATATATATATCAATGAAAAAGCCCTGGTTCTAATTTTGTCGCGCGTCAAAAATGTGGTTCTGATGTCGCCGCGACTGACGCATGCTGTGAGTACTTCACCATTGAATAACACGAGGGTTATTTTTCGGATGTGGTTGTCGCTGCGAAAACGCGTGCTGTGGAAATAGGCCTTTAGTTTGGAGAAAAAAGTATTGGTCTTATTACCCTTGCAAGTTGAGCCACTGACAGCTAAGTTTAGTGGATCTTATCGCATATAGAAATTTTTTTTTGAACTCAACTATGTAGTCAGTACTCCAATTCAGAGGAAAACCCAGAAGCTATGTCATATTAACATGCTCAAACATGCTTAGGAGAGTCTCAGGTGGAACCATCGACAGCTAAACTGTCTAACATATAGGTTCTAGAGAACCTTGACCATAAATTGGATCATTTATCGCAACACCAGAGAGCAGATATCAAGGATTTGCTCCATAAATACAACTCATTATGTTCTGACAAGCCAGGTTGTACGTACCCCTCTCGCTGTTCATGATGTGGGTGTATGTGAAGCTCAGTCTATTAAACAACACCCATATAGGACTAATCTTGAGAAGTTAGCTCGGTACGAGAAGAGGTTAACAACATGCTCGAGCACATTATAGACCCAAGCCAGGGAAGCTGGAGCTCACATATTTTACTCATGAACCAGATGTTTACAAAGGTTGTGTATACCGTAAGTTAGTCACTGTGGCGCGCACTAATTCCTATCCGATTTCTAGAATCAAAGACTGTGTTGATAGAGTCGATCAGGCCAAGATAGATTTGCTAAAAGGCTACTTACTGGCAGGTACCTTTGTCTGACAGGGTTAAAGAAATCTTTGCGTTTGTAATACCGGCTGCTTTATACCAGTACAAGGTCATGCCTTTTGGGACGAAACATGTTCCGACCAGTTTTCAATGCGGACTGGAGCATTGTGTTGCATACAATGATGATGTATTGGTGTATAGTGACACCTATAGGGTGACCATTTAAAACATCCTGAGCAGTTATTTGACAAACTTTGCAAGGCAAATCTTGTGATAAATTTGCAGCACAGTTAGTTTGCTCGGGCACAGGTCACCTATCTGGGTCATGTGGTGGGTCAATGTCAACTACTACCACGTAAAGCCAAGGGTAAAGCCATTGTGTTTTCAGTTCTAAAAGTGAGTTACTCAGATTTCTATGAGTGGTATCTATGGGAAGTTAGTAGTAAATTTCAGTGACCTTGTAACCCCTTTGACCGATCTTATGAAAAAGAACGTCAAATTTGTTTGTCCTGTCAGGCTGCCTTTGGAACACTCAAAGCCATTTTAACTGATGAACCCGTTTTAGTAGCTCCAAACTTTTCTAAACCATTCAAGATAGCAATAGATGCTATCGATGTAGGAGTAGGAGCTGTATTGCTTCAAGAGGGGTAAACAAACCTGCGAGTTAGTACTCCAAGAAACTCAATAAACACCAACGGACATATTCCACCAATGACAAGGATATATTAAGTCTTGTATAGGCTTTGCAACATTTTGAAGTGTATGTAACCAACAGCACTGGTGACGATATTGTGTATACTGATCACAATCCATTGGTGTTCTTGGAAGAAATTTAAAATCAAGAGTCAAAGATCGTTTAGCTGCAGTCTGATGCTACAGCCATATGCTTTTGTACACGTTACTGGTAGATATAATATAATTGCTAATAATTGTAATGCATTTAATGTAAATACCTTCATCAATCACCTACCAGTAATTGGTAAAGACAACTACTTCAGTAAAATGTTAGTTTCTTTAACCCTACCTGAACGGGGGGGGGGGGCTACCAAATTTTCTGGGCTATCTCCGGAACGACAATAAATAGAGAGCTGAAACTCCGTGACTTTATAGTTTATCATATTGGGGTCATTTTGAGCCTATTTGCATAACACCTCGAGCAGAGGATCATGGGTAAATTCAAGATGGCGGCCACGTGGGGTACCAGAAAAGTGATGTTTTTGTCATATTTCTTCAAAAGTTCTGCTTTTCCGCGATGAAAAGTGGGCAAAAATTATCTTATTTCACATCACATTAATAGTTACTAATTTATCATACAGTTTTAGCGGAGAAATTGCATAAATAAAAAATTAGGAAAATCTGACCGAAAAATCGGCCAAAAAATGCCGGTTTTGAAAATGACGTCACAGTGACGTCATCAAAGCGGTCATCTTGGATTTTTTTACATTTTCTGGTAGAGCTTGACCCAAGGGTATAGTATGGTAAGTTTCAGCTCCCTAGCTGAAGTGGTAAGCAACATAATTAGCCCCCCCCCCCCCCGCCACGACAGGTCCCAAAAAGCCCAGGCCAGATAGGGTTAAGGTGCGAAGTGTTGTGATACTCTACTCTAGCCCTCCTTTAATCTCTGAATTGTAATTCGTTTGTTATATTGTGCAAATATAGTAGCTAATTTTCTTTAGTGTGTCACTGGGGAAGCACTAATTTGAAAACATGATTATTCTATGACAAGGACGTCATTCTTGTTGTTCATTCTATTTTTGGCATAGAACTATGGAGAAAGAATACATGTATAAAGTATACATGAAACACACTAGTATTGTGAAAAATGTCTCGGGAAGTCTTAAGAGTGCACTGGAAATTCTTGGAATGTTCTGGGAAGTCCTGTATTTTTCTCTGTACAGTATGACATCATTTTCTGGAGCGTTCTATGTGAGGTACACTTAAGGAGTGTTGGCAGCAGAGGAGAATTATTCGGCTTGTGAATGGACAGTGATATAACAGTATGATATCTGGCCTATATCCTTTGAATTGTATGAATAACTGACAGTCTGGTAATATTGAGAGAGGTTGTCTTATAGCCTCCTCATTGTGTGAGGTCATGAAAATGATTGAGTAACATTTGGACTATCTGTTTTCATGCGAAAGCGTGCTAGTGGAATTACTAGTTATTGGAGGACAGAAGTGCTGGTTAAAAGTTCCTTTTCGGATAATTGTGTAATTTCACTGTGAAGACGTCATTGTTGGGAGAAAATCCTGTAGTGTTGTTCCTTGGTGAGAGTTACATAAATTAGACTTGAACGTCGATCTTCACTGGAATTGAGCTGCTTTGTGGAGTGTGAAACGTATGGATTTCACGAGGAGTGGACAACAGGACTGGACACGAGATAAAACTAGATACAGTCGATCGAATATGATCGAGGACCATCCCTTTTGCATGTAAAATAAAGGAAACATTCATTATTTGTGAAGAGGTGGTACAAAAATATTCCCAAAAGATAACTCCAGAGAAGGTCAATTTGGAAAGAATGCTTTCAGGTCAACAATTACTGTCCGAAAAAGAAATTTTATCTCGGCCCACAGGGGGATAGGCATGAAAAACTATCCCAACCGAGATCTTGAGATCGACATAAAAAAAAAATCCCGAGCGAGACCTTCAAGCAAGGTACCCATATACCAAAATTGAAAAGCAAAAGCTTTAGGGTAAATCATATGATGTGAAATAGAATTATTTGAAAGCAAAATTGAAGGAGACACGAAATTCAAAACGAACAGCGGTTCAAGGAACCCCTGCTGGTTATTTCATATTGTACTTTTGAAATACAATAATATCCTCAACCTATTAGTAATTACTACAACGGAATATATTGTAGGTGATTCAGCCTGTGTGTGTGTGTGTATAAGCAATGTACACTGTATCTCATACCTTAGGTAGGTTAGTATAACATGAGGGATCTGTGTAACATTTGATGCCCCAGGGGTGAGGACATCCTCCTGCGG
The DNA here is from genome assembly GCA_036873755.1 of Hanleya hanleyi. Taxonomy (NCBI): domain Eukaryota; kingdom Metazoa; phylum Mollusca; class Polyplacophora; order Lepidopleurida; family Hanleyidae; genus Hanleya; species Hanleya hanleyi. Next base: position 119,814 of record JAVTVY010033623.1, read on the forward strand.
GTAGTGAATAGGTTGAATAAGTGTAGCATCATATAATCTCCTGGAATATATGAGATTGGGGGGGGGGGGGTCGGGCGGGGCTTAGTTCAGGAGACCTATCATGGGGCCGAGAAGCTGTGGACAGGAACAATTTTCTAAGTTCAAAAAACAACTTTTTCGGACAGGGACAGGAAAAGGAACACGGACATCCAAATACATCATTTAAATCCCTATATTGAGCTTTCCCCAGCTAAAGCTATGGGCTTGATAAAAATCTGTTCAGTTTTTCAGGAATTATTGTCCGGAATTTAAATTTTAACTTTGCCGCCAGGTGTTGCCACCTATAGGTGGATCAGCACAAAAAACAACAACAACCACATGGACTTGTTACCTGTACCACCTAGATTTGGCACCGAGATGTTCTTGAAAAAATGTATCTGGCTGTAAACCAGGAATTGAATGTACTTTAGATGCAAATGACTTCAGACTATTTTGACAGTCATAACTGTGAACCAGTCACTGATGTGCTATCTACGCAAATGAGAATATGGAAATTTGTACCCAAACACAGACAGCCACTTTACCACAGGTCCAGATGGAAAATTTGCATATAACAGAAATTGTAGAAAAAACATAAGTATCCAGTCTCAGACAGAGCTTAAAAACAATAGGTGTCTTCTCCTAGACTGGAGCAATATGCACAACAAATCTGAATTTGATTGTCAAAGGTATTCGGAAGTTATCCGACGGAAAAGATTGAACAAAAGGGAAATTTGCATATAAGAAGATTTGTAGATAAAAACCCAGTTCCCAGTTCCAGATAGCACTGAAAAACGATAGGTGTCTTCCCCTAGGCAGGACCAATATGCATTACAAATTTGAAGTTGATTGACAAAGACATTCAAAAGGTATCTGATGGGGGAAAAAAGTGGGAAAACGGAGAAGCGGAAGAAGAAAGAAGAAACTGACAAACACATAGGGATGCCTAAATAACTAAGAGGAGTTGTTAGAATCATTTAAGTTACATGTCACACTCTTTTACAGTATTCTGGTAAGTCTAAGGGTTGTGACGTATTGTACCACATTTTGTAACTGTGCTTATTTTCTGATTTGGATAATTATATAAAATCTTTAATTAAACCATCTGGTCTTCGTTTGAAATTTTATTTGATCATTGTTTGGCTGCAGATTTAGAAAACTTCTTCTGGCTCTGTTTTGAGAGCAATCTTTAATATATATTTGTGGGTGCATAACACAGTCAAGATTTGATGTTTTAAATTTGGTAGAGTAAGAATTAGATGTGTGTGACTGGAATCGACATAATAATGGTAGTGAAGAAAGCTATCAATGACTGGGCAGTTAAACTACAGAAGCATGAGAAACTCTGTTAATATTGTGATCAATTTATTCCATGGGAACCAGTGTAACAAAGTGGTCAGATACATGTAAACAGGGGAATCCAATTCAACAATAGTCAACTGAGACATGATATCATAAATAATGAATATATTATATGCTTAAACAAATGGTATATATCATGGTACCAATAACCTGATTTGGTATAGAGAAACAATACTCCAGAGGAAATGACCCAATAGGGGTAATATTTTATATATACTAGTATATACATATAACAGAATGCAATTTAGAATGACTGATCAGTATCAGACAAAATATGATGACCTTATACACCCAAGGATCAATTGCCTTCACTCGGGAGGGAATTTTCAACCATTATCAATTATCCTGGCCAGTAGTCTCAATTAGGTTCAGGCAAACTCCCCTTGAAATAAATACTATATTTTTTCATACAATTGCCCTTTTCCGACGGAAGCAAAATGCAGCCTATGTACCCCCATTCCTCATCATCGAAACCTCTGATATACATAAATTATGTATCTACATGTACATACTAGTGAATAGGCCAATTGATATACATTGTAAGTGTGCTCAGCCAAATGAAATAACATAAATATGTACCCGCAACAACAGTTTGAATGAAACTTTGACCAATAAAACAATTAATGCTATTCATACAGTGTTTTGTTTCTTCAATCATACAAGTATAACAGTATATGTACAAAATACGTACAGAAAAAGCTATTGCATTGCATTACTGGCAGACACAACATTATTGCATATATACTAACATTCTACCCCCCCCCCCCCACACACACACCCCTTCACTTTGTGTCAATCTCTCACTGTACGGACATTCTTCTATTCTTCACTAGTTAATGTAAGTGTTGACAAGTATAGGGTACATATATCAGATTCAATATGATTAGTATTACAATCACTTGTGACAGCACAGCACATTAAAATCACTTGCATTGCTATTATTTGGACACCTATATAGTCCAGTAAAGTGCAAATTTCAATGAAAACTCCAAGCGGTCCACCGTCGATACCATAGACATTATGGCAACAGGAAAGGTAAATAAAATGGTGTACCGGTATTCAAAATTGTACATTGAATGATGAGAACTTTTGTTTGTGTATTGAGTGCTTGAAATGTGTTATATTGTTTGAGAATTGAGAAGAATTTTTTTGACAGTTTACATCAGCTTTAATGGAGAAATGGAGATGTTTCAAAATACGAGATAGTTTAGTTCTGAAATGTAAACAGTGTGAAATATGGTAGAAATATGGTACATCTGATTGGGGTACACTGGGACATTTTTCACCTTTTTGCAAAAATCTGTTATTATTGTCATGTAGTGTAGCCTTCTATACTCTCGTTATAACTTATATTTAGTATGACATAGTCATGCAAAAAATTCTGAAATATCTGTTATACTTTTCTCCAGAATTCGTTTTTAAAAACGTAAAAAAATGTCTCAAGTTTGCCCCACTATGGGATACCCACTGGGGTGCGATGGGACAATACTCAAAATACAGGTTATATCAAGTATATACTAATATGTTTCATAGGAGTTTTGAAGATTCAACAGCAATGGTTAAGTTAGTTGCTATTTCAGATCCCTGCTTCACATAAAATATTTCCCAGGGGCCAAATTTTGACGAAAAAAATATATTTTGTATGATTTTCATTCCAATGAAAGCAACTGGCTTTGAAAGTGTTAGTAAAACTCATCAAATCTGATAGGATTAGCAATTAATATAATATAGGAAACAAAATAATGCATTTTGATACCATTTTAGGGTCAAAGTAAATTTCACCATTTGATTACTATTGTCCCAGTCTGCCCCAGCCCACCCCAGGTGCATGATATTTTCCATTTTATGAAAAAAACTAATACATACATCTGAGATAATAAATCGATACAATTTAAATTGTACCTTTGCCCATCCTTTCTCAGTAGTAACAAAACAGCAATGAAGTACTGCTGAAAATTTGGTATAACAAAATACAATGTATCATCCTTAGTCCTCCAAATTTACTTCGACTGCTCAAGAACAGTTTTTTTGCTCATAATTTTTTACCAATGATAGTTTTTATATTTAATCAATATAGGTGTATGGGGGTGGTAGCTTTCTGATGATAATATTGTAATGTGCTTCCTGTACTTAACAAAGGAGCTACACTGCTTGTCCCACTGTGCCCCATGTCCCACTGTACCCCAATCTCCCCTAAATAACGATGTGTGATATGTGTAAATCATGTCATGAAGGTTGTCGAAAAAAAGCAAATGCTATGCAGCCATTGCTACTCTTATACCGTATGTCAGTTGATGAAATCGTTCTTCAGTTAATGCAGTCACAAGCTTAGAATGGCCGAATCTGGGGCCAAGGCCATGGTGGCCATATTGGATTATGCAGATGGGTGAAAAACAATCCCATGGAGCCATCGTCTCACTCATATCAAACCACTTGCAGCCAATCAGACAAATTGCTTTTAATTATTGCAATGACAAGCATATTTAGCATGGCAGCCATATTGGATTATGCAGGTTGCCTGAAAGCAATGCAAGCCATCATCTCACTCATATCAAACCACTGTCCAAGTTTGATGTGAATCGGGCAGATAGTTTTTGAGTTATTGCAGTCACAAACTTATGTAGCATGGTTCAATAGGGGGTTAAGGCCATGGCGGCCATTTTGGATTATGCAGGTTGCCCAAAAATTATACCAGCCATCTTTTTATAGATACCAACTCACTGTCCAAGTTTGATGTCAATTGGACAAATCATTTTTGAGTTATTGCATTCACAAGCTAAGGTAGCATGACTGAATGGGGTCAAGGCCTCGGTGGTCATGGAAGCCATATTGGATATTTTCAGGTTGTCAAAAAACAATCCCAGCCATCCTCTCACTCATACCAACCCACTGTACAAGTTTGACGTCTAACGGAGAAATCGTTTTTAAGTTATTGCAGTCACGGGCTTATGTAGCATGGCTCAATAGGGGTCAAGGCAATGGGGGACATATTGGATTCCGCAGGATGCTGATAAACAATCCCAGCCATTCTCTCACTCATACCAATCCACTGTCCAAGTTTGATGACAATCGGACAAACTGTTTTTGAGTTATTGCAATCACAAGCTTAGGTAGCATGGCTGAATAGGGTCAAGGCCTAGGTGACCATATTGGATTATGCAGGTTGCCAAAAAACAATCCCAGTCATCCTCTTTCTCAAACCAACCCACTGTCCAAGATTGATATCAATCGGACAAATAGTTTATGAGTTATTGCAGTCACAAGGAAAGTGTGATGGAATGACAGAATGATGGAATGACGGAACGATGGTTGGAGCAAATCCCTATTAAAGTCCCCCTCTGGCCAGTGGGGGGCAATAATGTTACCAGATTGAGTAATGAATTGCTTACCTTCAATGTTTGGCTACTTAAAACAATAACAATGCTCAAACCATGTTAATGAATAATGTTGTTAATGTTCAAAGACTCTCTGATTGCATAAATAAATTCTGGAGTTGTTTTCCTTGTGCTAAATATACAATGTTCGAGTAATGTTTTGACGGTTACTTTGCTTAGTTTTCACACAACTAGATGACAGACTTAGGAAGGTATTGACTTTTCTGTGCAAATATTTTTAATGTAAGGCTCAATGTATCTAGAGTGTATGTAGAATCATGTGGTAGCTTTAAGTGTCAAATCCATTTGAGAGCAAAAAATGGGGATTAAACTCCTGTCAATTTTACTTTGTTACTGTTCAGATCTTTGCTACTGTTTTAGTACCACAGCAGCTTGGTTTTATGTTATTGAAACAGTCACAATATTGAGAATTATGTTTTTCATTGTTAAAAGTAACGAGAGATCCTGAAGGATCTTGGCGCCCACCATTGTCCGATAATTGTAAGCTAATGACAAGAGGATCTTTTTGTCCATTGTTACTAAGACGATTGAGTTGTAACTTTGTTTACAGAATTTCGAATCTGAGCGAAAAAGATCGAAAAAGGGACACCGGAAAACACCAAGATATAATCTTTCTAAGTTTCAAGATTTCTAGAAACTGTACTTATGTCGGTTGTTATAGTACAAGAGAAATGAGCAAAGTTAGTCTGAAAGTGAATGTACATGTATGGAGGATCCTTCGTCTTCGTTTTGTAGTATTTTTATTTTATTTTTTTTTGCACGTGTCATCATTGGTTACTGGAAGCGAAGAAAAATGTCTTTGACACTTTGGCATACTTAAGATTTTATCATTAGGAACGAATGCTAATTCTGTTCTGTTTACTGGACTAGTTTGAGATATCTCTTTTAAGATACCATGCTCGAAAATAATAAGATGGTACAATACTTAATACTGAAGTGATCTGGTCCGCGCAGTAATGTTGAAACTTCGAATTTGAAAGTGTCTGAATCCTGATTATTTCCCTTGGATCGAAACATGCAGTAGTTTACAGTTGTCGAGTTGTGACATTGTGTCACAAGAGTGACGTCCCTTCATGTAGCTGACCCGCCGGCAGACGAAAGGGTACAGCAGCTGACTTGCAACTGCATGGACTAAAGAAAACTGATTTAAAATTTGAAGAAATACATTATAATTCCGAATTATTTGAACTCCTTGATATGGAAGGTGAAGATATGGATACTCTCTATAGTCAATATATAGAATATGCCCCACCGTTTGATCAGCCGACTCTTGTGATGCAACGTCACAACTCGGGAATACCGTATTAATTGGATTTTCGAATCGGACCAAAAAAGGTATCTTGCACAACTAGGCCCCATGTAGGACCTGTGAACCAAAAGATCCATGAAATATTTCCTGAGAATTCACGATAACAATGTTTCAAGGGGAAATTCAAGATGGTCATCTGGCAGCCATACTGGATTTTCGAATCGGACCAAAAAAGGTATCTTGCACAACTAGACCCCAAGGCGATTCTGTGTATCAAATTTGAGAAAGATCCATGCAGTACTGAGAAATGACGATAACTAAGTTTCGTGGGGAAATCCAAGATGGCTGCCTGGTGGCCATATTGGATTTTCGAATCGGACCAGAAGAGGTATCGTGCTCAACTAGACCCCATGTGGGACCTGTGTACCAACTTTGAGAAAGATCCATGCAGTAGTTCCTGAGAAAACGCGATAACAAGGTTTCATGGGGAAATCCAAGATGGCTGCCTGGGGGCCATATTGGATTTTCGAATCGGAACAGAAAAAGGTTTCTTGCACAACTAGACCCCAAGGGGAACCTGTGTACCAAATTTGAAAAAGATCCATGCAGTAGTTCCTGAGAAATCGCGGTAACAAGGTTTCATGTGGAAATCCAAGATGGCTGCCTGGTGGCCATATTGGATTTTCGAATCGGACCAGAAAAGGTTTCTTGCACAACTAGACCCCAAGGGGAACCTGTGTACCAAATTTGAAAAAGATCCATGCAGTAGTTCCTGAGAAATCGCGGTAACAAGGTTTCATGTGGAAATCCAAGATGGCTGCCTGGTGGCCATATTGGATTTTCGAATCGGACCAGAAAAGGTTTCTTGCACAACTAGACCCCAAGGGGAACCTGTGTACCAAATTTGAAAAAGATCCATGCAGTAGTTCCTGAGAAATCGCGCGGTAACAAGGTTTCATGGGGAAATCCAAGATGGCTGCCTGGTGGCCATATTGGACTTTCGAATCGGACCAGAAAAGGTTTCTGGCACAACTGGACCCCAAGGGGAACCTGTGTACCAAATCTGAAAAAGAACCTGTGTACCAAATTTGAAAAAGATCCATGCAGTAGTTCCTGAGAAATCGCGGTAACAAGGTTTCATGGGGAAATCCAAGATGGCTGCCTGGTGGCCATATTGGATTTTCGAATCGGACCAGAAAAGGTTTCTTGCACAACTAGACCCCAAGGGGAACCTGTGTACCAAATTTGAAAAAGATCCATGCAGTAGTTCCTGAGAAATCGCGGTAACAAGGTTTCATGGGGAAATCCAAGATGGCTGCCTGGTGGCCATATTGGATTTTCGAATCGGACCAGAAAAGGTTTCTTGCACAACTAGACCCCAAGGGGAACCTGTGTACCAAATTTGAAAAAGATCCATGCAGTAGTTCCTGAGAAATCGCGGTAACAAGGTTTCATGGGGAAATCCAAGATGGCTGCCTGGTGGCCATATTGGATTTTCGAATCGGACCAGAAAAGGTTTCTTGCACAACTAGACCCCAAGGGGAACCTGTGTACCAAATTTGAAAAAGATCCATGCAGTAGTTCCTGAGAAATCGCGGTAACAAGGTTTCATGGGGAAATCCAAGATGGCTGCCTGGTGGCCATATTGGATTTTCGAATCGGAACAGAATAGGTTTCTTGCACAATTAGACCCCAAGGGAAACCTGTGTACCAAATTTGAAAAAGATCCATGCAGTAGTTCCTGAGAACTCGCGGTAACAAGAATTGTTTACGGACGGACTGACGACGGACGGACGACGGACCACGGACGAAAAGTGATTTGAACAGCCCACCATCTGGTGATGGTGGGCTAAAAATGTGGTAGCTGGTTATCAAAAATGTCACTTTCACAGAAATTAGTACTTTACTGGAGTTATATATAAAGTTGTACATAAAATCACAGAAACGCAAAATGTAAGCATATTGCCAGATCATTGAACAGGAGTTTGATCTAGTGGAAATATCAACAAAATACAACATATGGCTATACAGGCATGGCGATAATGTCCACATGCCGTACCGTATTATTATTGAATCGCTTCCATTTGCATTGAAAAATCCTGATTGTGAAATCCTGCTCCCTTCTGCTGACTGATTAAGTACATAGAGTAACAATACAAGAACATCCTGTAAGCATGTAGGGTTCGTTGACTGTCACAACTTTGTGAAGCTATAGGACTTGCTCTGGAAATCATAGAAAAAATAGGCATATAGTCGCTATTCAACAACCACATTCGTATTGTCAGAAAATTGCCTAAACTGTTGGTGTAGGTGTTATATATGATCTGACGACGTGAGAATGACAACAGCATACAGTTTCTTGTCTGCTTGTATTAGTGATTCCAAGATGTACTGTAATCAGGACATATCGAGCCTGTAGCTTTAGCTGCGGCAGGCTCGATATAGGGATCTAAATGATATATGTGGATGTCCCTGTCCCTGTTCCTGTCCCTGTCCCCGTGTTGCAAGGTTTTGGACTGTTTTCCTGTTCACAGCTTCTTTGCCTCACCCTATGTCTACTGAACTAAGACTTGCCTGACCCCCCCCCCCCAATATTCATATATTCCAGGAACTAACATCATGCTGCTCCTATATTCAACCCATGCACTACCCTTGGGAGGATGTCCCCACCCCTGGGGAACCAAAAGTTAAATTTTTCCTATCCACAGCTTCTCATGTGATACTAACCTACTATTAGGTATGTGATGCAGTGCACATTGTATATATACACACACATGCCGAATCACCTACAATATATTCCTTTATAGTAATTACTGATAGTTTGGGGACATTATTTTATTTCAGATCGTATAATATGGAATCCCCGCAGTACGACCCCCTTTATGAAGGACACCATTTCCTTCAAATTTGCTATCAAATCCTTTTATAGCTCCACATCATATGATTTACCCTAAAGCTTTTGTCTGAACCATATTTGTGTCCACACATTTTACTTACTACATTAATTAAAAGTTTGGATGTACACTGTGCATATGATCAGTTTCTGAATTGAATTGAATTTCTGACATTGTGGTTCCTCAGACTGACAGATGGTGGCATGTAGTTGTCAGTGTGGTTGTTTCATGTGCAGAGAGCTTTCCATGACCTTCATGTCAGCACACTTACCACTACCCTCGAGAGCATTTCCCCACCCTCTATCTCATAAATTGAGCCTCGACCCACCCCATACCCTCATATATTCCAGGAACTTACACTACCCTGAGAAGTATGTTCCCACCCCCGGGCCACAAGCCCCACCCTCTACCTCGAAAACAAACCTTCGCCCGACCCTCCTATATTGTTTGAGCTTATGTATCCAATATATCTTGACAGAAAGTTGAAATTTGTGTGTAGTCTGCAATGTTGGTATAATTCTGCCACCCCTCAATGAATTGCAATCCCAAAAGGGCTTGATTTATCAGGCAGAGCTCCATGTTGTTGTTTTTTTGTAATTAGTTGCATATGTTGTATGAATTTGGAGAGCCTACATGTAGATGTAATCCTTCAGAAGTTATCACCAAAACTCTAATTTGACACAGATAAAATAGGTCAAGGTCAACCATCTTAACTAGGCTTCTGACCCCATTACCAGATGCATATGCTATATGAATTCAGAAAGTCTGGCTATAAACCTTCAAAAGATATTGTGTTAGCAAGCAAGACAGGGAGACAAACGGACGGACGGCCCAAGCAGACAATACCCTTCGGCCAAACTTGGGAGAGGGGTAAAAATCAATAGGCTTAGACGTCTTTGCCATTACAATCCACATCGTGTCTGAAAAAGCACAACAATTTTCAATGATTGAGTATATTTTCAGTCAATGTGACCTTGACTTTTTAACCTCAAAATGAATGTATGTTTCTTCTTTGACCAATCCATGACATGGAACTGGCCGGAGATATTACATGGACAAGCAAAAGTAACAGACAGACACACAAAGGACAGACAGATGGACGGAAATCGTGAATTGATAAAATCCATGTACCCACCGGTACTAACACATTGTCCAGCCCTGGGGTCATCCAGGCATGTATAATACATTGAAAAATTTGGTGCGGAGTGAAGCCCCCCCCCCCCCACCACCCGGCGCAAACCCCAAAAAGGTCAAGTCTCATCTAGCCCTCTGTTACTCTACATCGCAATGTGACCTCCCAACCCCACCTGCCACTAAAATAAAGATGCAAACACACCTGTCCACTAGTGCTATGTAACATATTTCACATAAACATTAATAAGCAGCCCATGTGTAATAGAAAAAAATGATCTTTAACTCACCTAAAATGTTGTATTTACATAAGGGACATGTTCTATTTTTCACGAGCCATGGATCTACACATTTAGTATGAAACTCGTGAAAGCAGGGAAGCACTCGGACTTTCTGAAATATAAAAAGGGCTAATTATTAAAAAGTGATTGGGGTCATAAACTTTGCATGTTTTCATTTTCTTGGTTGCCACTTTCATTGATAATGATCAAAGTTCATTTAAAAAAAAAAAAAAATTGAAATCTATTTTCTCCTACAATTCAAGATCACACTGAGAAAGATAATAATATTAAACTGCAAATGGACTGAACGAATATAAGGTGACTTTTTAGTGATCAATAAATATGGAACTATATAAACACCAGTACAAAAAGATGCACCTAACCAGTTGCTTTGTTACAATACAGAACAAGAGTTCAATTGAACCCAAGATATACCCTTACACATACACATTAGACAACAACATAGCTAAATGAAGAAATGAGAGGAATAGCCTATGAGATAAATATAGTTAAGTGTCTGAGAAGGAGATGATCATCAGATCAGCCGATCAATGATGTGATAGTAATAGAATCGTTCTATTACAAAACAAATGTATCAGGAAATCATACAGCATATTATGATGATAACTGATTTCAGGAATTTCAGGCTCTGCTCCATCCTTTATGGTGAAGAATCATACACCAGTTTATGGTCTTTCAAGAATCATACACGACCTCATCAGTTGCGTTCATGAAAATGAATATCAGATGCAAGTAGTTTTTTCAACAATCAAGGGGCATAACTGAGGGAAAAAAGCTTTGAATCAAGTCGAAAAGATAACGTGCACATCTTCAAATGGTATCGATTATGTGTGGCGAATTTCAAAAGAATCCAGCGAAAACTCTATGAGGAATTGTGTTCACAAGAGAAGGCAGCAGATGGAAGTAGTTTTTCCGATGATCAAGGGGCATAGCTCAGAAGAAAACATCAGATCGAGGCGAAAAGGTCACATGTACATCTTCACATGGTGACGATAATGTGTGGCAAATTTGGAAAGAATCCAGTAAAGCCTCTTTGCTGTGTTGCGTTCACCAGAAAAGGTAGCTGATGAAAGTAGTTTCTTTGATGTTCAAGGAGCATGACTGGAGAAAACATCGGATTGGGTCGAAAAGGTGACATGCACATCTTCACATGGTAATGATAATGTGTGGTAAATTTGGAAAGAATCTAGCACAACCTCTTTGTTATGTTGCATTCACAAGAAAAGGTAGCTGATGGAATTAGTTTTTAGATGTTCAAGGGGCATAACTCTGGAGAAAACTTCGGATTGGGTCAAAAAGGTCACATGCACATGTTCACATGGTGACGATAATGTGTGGCGAATTTGAAAATAATCCAGTAAAAACTCTGTGCTGTGTTCGTTCAAAAGAAAAGTTAACGGACAGACAGACAGATGGACTACGACAGGAATATAAAAAATAGAGGCTTTTAAACAAACCTGGTCTTTTTATCCTAATAATTTACACTAAGAATATGTAGTAATCTCAAAATAAAATTGGAATATCATTCAAGCCACTATGAAATATCAAACCAGATCAGCTCCAGTCACATGTAGAACTACAAAACCAGATATTTATGCCCCTCTACCCTCTAATTAGGGGGTGGGGGGCATATAGCAATCATTTTGCCCATCTATCCGTCTCTGCATTTGTCTAATGGCCAAAATTGTCCAGATGATATCTCGGTTATTATTTGGTGGACAAATTCTAAACATATATCCAAGCGATTGCTTCTTTTAAAATATCGAACTGGAGCTGTTGGATACCATGCTGAATCAGACCAGCTAAAAATATGTGAATGCAACTGTTGGAAATATTAACCGGAACTGTCGGAAATGTAAAATCTCCTACAAAACAACATGAGTACTGTTTGAAGCACATGGTTGTGGAACAAACCAGGACTGTCAGTAATATCTAACAAGATCAGATGTGAACGGGATTTGGATCCAGGATATCCACTGGAAGCAAATCTCATTTAGCTGGTTTAGAAAACTTTGATTTTACGAAAAGCCAGCTGTTACTGACACCAAATGAAGCAGACCTGTTTTGATGTGAAGTAGTCAAGACACACAGCACACATATCTGGTCGATCCACGAAGCCTCTTTCTCGATATCTTTTGGTTGTCATTACACACAACGCTTGATGAGCAAGGCGACGCAAGGAAATCTGGAAAATAAACAGTAATACAATTATTCCAAAAATACCCATATTTCAGTAGCCATGAAAATCATAAAAGATAGTGCCACGGCACTGTAGCTCATCTGGCTGTAACTGGAGAAAGTAGCTGTGAGAAATTTTTACTAAAGAACTGCAATAGATGAGTTTCTAACTTGTGTTGTCCCCCCCTGAACACTAAATGATCCATGCAGTAATTTTCTGAGATTTCATGATAACAAAGTTTCATGGGAAATTCAAGATACGGCCATATTGGATTTTCGAAATGGACCAAAAAGGTATCTTGCACAACTGGACCACAAGGGGAACCTGTGACAAAGATCCATGCAGTAATTTCCTGAGAACTCACGATAACAAAATTTCATGGGGAAATTCAAGATGGCTGCCTGGTGGCCATATTGGATTTTCGAATCGTACCAGAAAAGGTATCTTGCACAACTTGACCCCAAGGGGAACCTGTGTATCAAATTTGAGAAAGATCAATGCAGTAGTTCCTGCGAAATCGCGATAACAAACTTTCATGGGGAAATCCAAGATTGGATTTTCGAATCAAATAGCAAAAGGTATATTGCACAACTACACCCCAAGGGGAACCTGTATGCCAAATTTGAGAAAGATCCATGCAGTACTTCCTGAGAAATCACCATAACAAAGTTTCATAGGGAAATCCAAGATGGCCACCTGGTGGCCATATTGGATTTTCGAATCAGAGCAGAAAAGGTATCTTGCACAACTAGACCCAAGGGGAACCCAAATTTGAGAAAGATCTGTGCAGTAGTTCCTGAGAAATCGCAATAACAATGTTTCATGGGGAAATCCAAGATGGCCGCCTGGTAGCCATATTGGATTTTTGAATCGGACCACAAAAGGTATCTTCAAGATGGCCGTCTGGTGGCCATATTGGTTTTTTGAATCAGACCACAAAAGGTATCTTGCACAACTAGACCCCAACGGGAACCTGTGTACCAAATTTGAGAAAGATAACAATGCTTCATCTGGAAATCCAAGATGGCCGCCTGGTGGCCATATTGGAATTCCCTATTAAACTTTGTTATGGTGATTTCTCAGGAAGTACTGCATGGATCTTTCTCAAATTTGGCATACAGGTTCCCCTTGGGGTGTAGTTGTGCAATATACCTTTTGCTATTTGATTCGAAAATCCAATTTTTTTTTTAATTAGACCACAAACGGTATCTTGCACAACTAGACCTCAAGGGAAGGGAACCTGTGTATCAAATTTGAGAAAGATCAATGCAGTAGTTCCGGAGAAATCACGATAACAAAGTTTCATGGGGAAATCCAAGATGGCCCCCTGGTGGCCATATTGGATATTCAAATTGGACTAAAGTACACATGTTGTACAACTAGACCCAAATTTTCAAATCAAATAACAAAAGGTATCATGCACAACTAGACCCCAAGGGGAACCTGTGTACCAAAGATCCATGCGGTACTTCCTGAGAAATCATGATAACGAAGTTTCATAGGGAAATCCAAGATGGCCGCCTGGTGGCCATATTGGATGTTCGAATCAGAGCAGAAAAGGTATCTTGCACAACTAGACCCCAAGGGGAACCTGTGTACCAAATTTGAGAAAGATCCATGAAGTACGGGGTTCCTGAGAAATCACAATAACAATGTTTCATGGGGAAATCCAAGATGGCCGCCTGGTGGCCATATTGGATTTTTGAATCAGACCACAAAAGGTATCTTGCACAACTAGACCCCAAGGGGAACCTGTGTTCCAAATTTGAGAAAGATCCATGCAGTAGTTCCTGAGAAATCACGATAAAGTTTCATGGGGAAATCCAAGATGGCCGCCTGGTGGCCATATTGGATATTCAAATTGGACTAAAGTACACATGTTGTACAACTAGACCCAAAGGGGAACCGGTGTACCAAATTTGAGGAAGATCCATGCAGCAGTTACCGAAAAATAATGATGACAAGATTTCACTGGCAAATTCAAGATGGTCGCCATGGCAGCCATATTTAAAACTGTATCGACATTACATGAACAAATTCTGGTGTACTCATTAGGGGGAACATGCATGCCAAGTTTCAGCTTAATCGGTCAAGCGGTTTCAGAGAAGAAGAGGTTTACGGACGACGGACAATCAGGCCATGACATAAGCCCATCAGGCCTTCGGCCCAGATGAGCTAAAAAAAAAATTCACAAGATGACTACTGGTAATCACCAAGTAATATAAGGCATTTCTATTTTACAGATCTTCTACAGGAGTAAGCACCATATTTTTGAGCCCATATCATTGTTTCATCAATTTTCCCATTAAACTGGGGTGAATGCTACTGAAATTAGTCAAAATTTAGTTTCATGACATTACAAGTTAACAAACATTTTGACGGAGGCCTGAAAAGATGCTGTGTAAATAGCGCAGAAAATTGAAATTGATTTCTGATGATGTTTACAGGTGTCATAGAGATAAGTAGAGATATTATACATGTATATATAAATTACTGCATGTATCAAACCTCTATTTCCCGATCAGCAGGGTGCCATTCTCCATTTCTCCTTCGAGCTTTTACGATGAACAGTAGCATCAAGGTTAGTATAGCAGAGTAGAAGAAATTCCAAAAGCTAGAGGGATCTGCCTGAGAAGAAAACATTGATTATATATATTAAGGGCTAGTAATAAACCTCAAAAGTGACAAAAAAATTATATTCCACATTTCTTTTGTACTTTCGTATTCTTTCTCCAGGTGAGATTATTTTGGTGAATACAAGGCCCTAATCTCCATTATATTCACATATTCAAAATTTCAGAGAAATAAGCTTTTCAAAAATATATACATCCACATTGATCATATTCATAGTTCTAGCAATAAGATGACAACTTCCATTGAGTGTGTGAAAAACCCTTGACCATGATGCATTTGTGAATCACAGGGATTTCTTTCATCCAAAAAAATGACATTTCACCATGATATCTATCACTTGGGGAACATTCAACAATTATGCAACAAGTTAGCAGGTGTGGATTGGAGGGCTTGCATATATTTTTCTTGGGATTACAATTTTTTTGCATCAATAATTTTAACAAGTTTCTGATGACCAGTGTTGGGAGACAGTACTGCATTCAAGGGAGATAATTCTAGATATTATCTCCCTTGGCGGATTGAGACAAACATGGAATTCAAGAACAGACACAACTTTCCCTAATCCCAACTGCAGAGCTTTGGTAAACAGGAGATGTACCATGTGTATCATGTTTCGTTGGTCCTATGCAAATGTAGTCAAATTCATTTGACTCATTACAGAACTTCATCAAGTTTAATGATATTAGAGGAAAAAACCCATTGAAGATACAAAATTGAATTATATATAAAATAATGAATGGTAGCATGAAGGATGTCATAATTATCATTCTCACAAAAGATGAAAAGTAACTCGCTTCGTGGATTTTATTTTCTGGGAGATGTGATGCCATCCTATTTTCAAATGCTATTCACACCTGTAAGAATATATCAAGTTGTCCTACCATATTGTCAAGACTGCCCATTGTTGAGCCCCTGGAGGTGCTCACCTTACTGTGGTTAGGGTCTTCCCTGTCTGGACAGACTACTCCTGCCCACTGACGACCGTGAACTGTCCCTACCGTCCAACCACATGATGTCCACCAGGTTACTGTCGTCAGTTTCTGTGATATTATAACCAGCTCACACTTATGGTATCTCCTTAATATTACACAAGATCTAAGTACTTGATCAATTTACCAAATATGTACATGTACATTTGCTCAGAAATTTACTAAGTGGAATTATATTTGTAAAAAAAAAACAACAAAAAAACAGCCTAGCTACATACAGGGATGTGATGTGATGTTATGGTAAATGACTGATTTGGGTTGCCTATCTAGTAAACTTGACTTAAAGGGACCCAATGGAATTACCTAATACAATGCTTTAATACCTAATACAAGGTCTCTCAATAAGTGTAACTTACAGGTTATCAGGAGAACAGTAGCCTGATGGTAACTCAATGAGTTTGAATGAAAAATATTACATCATACACCTGTATATATACATTCCAATGAGACTGTTAAAATAACAGCATTGTTCACTGCTGAAATGTCTGTCGTCTTTTCAAGCACCTGAAGCACCATCTGGAGAAACAGATATCCTACAAGCTGGTTCACAAACCTTCAAATCATCCTGTGAGGTGTTCAGGGCTATCTTCACCACAGCTTTCACCCTGCTAACCAACATGAAGAGAGAGAGAAGAGATCAATAATGTGAATCTGTATGATAAATATATGCTTGTCCTTTTTTACAAGAGGGCAGGATATATGAATTCAGAGTGTTATCCCATACCGCCATTTCAGTATTCCAGGTCAGATCAATAAATGAGTTTCCAACAAGCCAAATTTGGAGTATCAATGTTTGGGCGAGTATAGTACCACTGATAATTACAAGTGTTGCATCAATGTAGCATTGTGATGTTCTGCTGGTGCCATTCTGATGCTGTCTGTGTTGGATCCATCCTCGCGAGCCAGTGTATCAATCGATAGGTTATGATCGATACACTGGCTTGGTTAGCTACCGATAGCAGTTCTGGATATAAATAACCAATCAGTAAGCGCGCTGAAGCCGCTCATCAGGCTAATCCGCAGCGAGGTTTGAGTTTTGAATGGTTTGAATTTCATCGCCGGCCAGACTACTTTTGAAGTTAGGCTGAAATCGACATTGGGTGTCAAAGCGAAAACCGCAGGCTTCAGATACCGATGCGCCAATTCAGAACAACCACTGGGGATGAAATGTACGAGATTGTGTAATAGACACGACTCAAGAACTCATCGGAATCACCAAAAAGGTCCAGGTAAACCCTCTGCGAGGATTACCTGGACTTGTGCAGATGTGTTGGATCATGATGTATGAATGTGTTGATGATGCAACAACCATTATCAGCGTCATTTGTCCGACATTGACAAAATACTCCTACTTTGACTGGTTATACACTTCTGTTCGATCAAAACATGTCTTTGATAGTCATTCAGTTGGCGTATATAACACAAGGCTATTCTATGGATAACAAATTCGTTTACTGCTCCCTTTCTATCATGCAAGTACTAAATTAAAAAGAAAGCCCTATTATTAGGATATTTTCTGAACTAAAACCATGATTCATTTTGCCTGAGCAATGACTGGAATCTTGACTTGACTGGAGAAAAGAAACCCCTGTAAATATATATCACAAAAGGGTGGTGGGGGATGTGAGTGGGGCGAGGGGGAAGAGGGCTGTCAATAAGAAGTTGTTAATCATAAAATAGCCTTGTGTCATAAAGATAATATAATAATTTGTCTATCAGAATCAAAATTTGTCCATCGAATAGTTGGAGAAAACCGTTCATATGACCAACAACACTCTCTGCCTTGTGAGGGAAGTACTGTGCATGCTGCATCAAATTCAGCAGCATGGAGGTCACCAAACGAACTTCAGATATGAAAAGGGTCAGATTTAATCATTGGTTTCTATATCTGTTTTACAGATTGGCTCGAGATCTCTATTAGGGCAACTTCTTCTGAACTCTTATACATGCTAGTAGTGAAATGCTTCTTCTTCATTAATACTTATCTTAGAAGGTGATAGTGATCAGCCTATCTACATTGTGCAGTTTAATTTTAATAATTTTCGCCGCTTGTATCTTCGTCGGCTTGAGATATGGAATTCACATAAAAAAATTGAATATGGAAACCTTTGCATTCTATCTTCAAAGTTCAAAGAAATGCTCTAACATGGAGCATACCTGGTTAGAATAGATAGCAATGCTGAAATGTTCCCTGGTGACTGGACTACCACAATAGGCTTAGAAAACATCTGGGAGACATCCAGCTGGAAAAAAATAAAAATAAAATAAGGCATACGGTCCCTCATGTTTATGACGTAACACTTTCACATTATTTCACAAACACTATCAGTGTATAAAATTACCTAGCATGTTGTTACAGATCTATGATCATGTCTATAATTTATAAACTTCCATTCAAAGAACAATAATGGGTGAGTGATTTTTAAAATTGGATTACATAATATATGGACAACACCAAAGCCTACAATGTACATTAGATATACATGTGTGAACACAAACAATATATGAAGAGATCTTACCTCTTTCAAAATCTTTGGATTAAGAGATAAGATGATGATAGCTGAGGCTCCGAACATCAATGCTGTCTTCATCTAAACCATAATCAAATAAGAACATATGTATGATTCAATACCAGCTACCTTGATTTCTGTCATGCGAGGACTTTCCCCATTGCTTATCATTTTTATCATGTGTGGACTGTTACCATTGCTTATCATTTCTATCATGTGAGGACTGTTAACACTGTTTATCATTTCTATCATGTGAGGAATGTTACCATTGCTTAATTTATCATTTCTATAATGTGAGGACTGTTACCATTGCTTATCATTTCTATCATGTGAGGATTGTTACCCTTGCTTATCATTTCTATCATGTGAGGACTGTTACCCTTGCTTATCATTTCTATCATGTGAGGACTGTTACCCTTGCTTATCATTTCTATCATGTGAGGACTGTTAACATTGTTTATAATTTCTATCATGTGAGGAATGTTACCATTGCTTAATTTATCATTAATGTGAGGACTGTTACCATTGCTTATCATTTCTATCATGTGAGGACTGTTACCATTGCTTATCATTTCCATCATGTGAGGAATGTTACCATTGCTTAATTATCATTTCTATCATGTGAGGACTGTTACCATTGCTTATCATTTCCATCATGTGAGGAATGTTACCATTGCTTAATTATCATTTCTATCATGTGAGGACTGTTACCATTGCTTATCATTTCTATCATGTTGGGACTGTTACCATTGCTTATCATTTCTATCATGTGAGGACTATTACCATTGCTTATCATTTCTATCATGTCAAGACTGTTACCATTGCTTATCATTTCTATCATGTCAAGACTGTTACCATTGCTTATCATTTCCATCATGTGAGGAATGTTACCATTGCTTAATTATCATTTCTATCATGTGAGGACTACCATTGCTAATATCATTAATATCATGTCAGGACTGTTACCACGGACTGTTACCATTGCTTTTCTTCACAATGAATATCAAGACAGATTCCTGAAGTTCCACCTATTTATATTTTTTTCTGAATTAAAACTGCAGGAGTGATGACTGGAATCTAACCTGAATGGAAAAAATATAGCCATGGAAATAAATCACACAGGGGGACGTGGCGAGGAAGAAGACTGACAATGATATTGTATATGTACTGACTATCTTGGTTTTCAATGTTATTATATTAATATGAAATTCACCCAGTGATGAAAAGGACCACTATAATAAATTTCCAGTTCTATTTTCTAGGACAACCTTAAGTTGCATATGTAATTTATCAATGGGAGAGAGTATATATTATACATGTACCACTCCAGTGCATTTACATTTGCATACAAAAGCACTCACCCTGTCAATGACTGAAGCACATTTAGTGCCAGTAGAATTCTCACTGGTACCACTGTAACTTCGACCATAGTGAAAAACACCGACCCAGTCATTGGGGAGGCTGGCATAGTCCTGTTCATCCTCTCCTCCACATTCTGGGCCAATCTGGCATAAATGGGTCAATATATAGCAAAAGAAAAATGTAATAAATGTAATTTAAATAGGAAATTGTTCTCTTTTTTATTTTTCTCCTTCCAATATCTTCCCCGTGTCTAGATTGACAGGTGGGTGGATTTTCATGGCCAAGTTTCAAGCCATTGGGATGAAATCGCCAGAAGACTGAAAGGAAACTTTGATTAACAAGATTTTCGGATATGAATCCTCCAACCACCAACTGTATCAAAATTGGAATTTTCCTGATCAATAATACTACATGTACGGGTGTCTGACCTATTATCATGCGTTTTTGAAGGTTTATTTGGGATACATAAAAAAGTACTTCTTGAACTGACATAAAAACTGACACGATGATTGCTGAACTCGTCGGCTATCTTCCGTTATGAATTCCATCGATGACGTCACTCCCTTCTGCACGTGCGAGAGCTATTTTTAACTCGACTTTTCAGCTCAGTTCCCGCTGTGGACAGTACCCGTTATCAGACACCCATTGCATGTGAACAAGAATTTGACGTTGAAGTACAAAGTATTTTCAAGTTTTGTGCATGGCAATCGTTAGTTGGAATTCTGTCGTTTAAGATCATATGATCATTGTTAAATTTCTATACTTATTTACTTGAGAGCAAGATCGGGAAGACAAGGTGGTAGATCGAATTTTGCACCCCCGCCACAACATGAGAAATTTCGAATTTTGATGAAAACAAAAATGTTAGATTTAAATTTTTCGACTTTCGTGACTACATATAATTCTATATTTTGCATAACAATAAGCCTTTTCGCGGTTACAAGAATCGGGGGTGATGGCGGCCCTTTTTCTACGCTATAAAGAGATCATTTATCTCTCAAAATTCTCTTAGACGGGAGTATCCCAGCAGCCTTTGCGGCGCTGCCTGACAACAATGGCGTGGGCTAAAGCAACGCATAGCGACGTATTCACTTAGCCCAGGCAGACCGCGATTCTCGCCGTTAAATCGTATTTCCTCGACGTTTGCGGCTGGTAATCATTTGGAGTCGATAATATATTGTTAATAAGGTAACATTTAACAGCTGAAAGGATCAATTGTGTGGTAAAGACTCCAGGAAAGGGTAATAAACAGCTCTTAAATAACCCACAACACTGATCTACAGGGCGCTAACACAGCCGTTAAAATCCTGGGGTTAACACAGCGGCAACACCGTCATTGTCGGCATATAGCACGGATAATCTGTTTTAATTTCCCCCCATAAAGCTGTTAATTATCCGTTATTTACCATTTCCTGATCATTAAGTCAATCATTAAATCTGGATAATTAACAGCTTTATAAAAGCAGAAGAACACAGACTATCCATAACGGTGAAGGAATTTTGCTACAATTATATATCTGCGTTATTTAGCATTTCATGATCAATAAGTCAATCATTTAATAAGTCAATCATTTAATAAGTCAATCACTGAATATGGATAATTAACAGCTTTATGGGGGGAAATTAAAACAGATTATCCGTGTTATATGCCGACAATGACGGTGTTGCCGCTGTGTTAACCCCAGGATTTTAACGGCTGGGTTAGCGCCCTGTAGATCAGTGTTGTGGGTTATTTAAGAGCTGTTTATTACCCTTTCCTGGAGTCTTTACCACACAATTGATCCTTTCAGCTGTTAAATGTTACCTTATTAACAATATATTATCGACTCCAAATGATTACCAGCCGCAAACGTCCAGGAAATACGATTTAACGGCGAGAATCGCGGTCTGCCTGGGCTAAGTGAATACGTCGCTATGCGTTGCTTTAGCCCACGCCATTGTTGTCAGGCAGCGCCGCAAAGGCTGCTGGGATACTCCCGTCTAAGAGAATATGCAAGACTGAAAAATTGACATGCTTCCTACTAGTTTATTTTACGTTGATTTCTCGAGTTTCATAACAATTTACCCAGTAGGGGTAATAAAATCACCAGCAGATTAGTCCGTACACTGGCCTTCTTGTGTTAATCTGGCATCAGTACACAATTAATCACTTCCGGGTCGGTGCCCACGATCTACATTGTTTAGAAATTTGAGAGCAGATCTTTATGGATTTTATGAGCTGCGATTTTTCAGCATTTCTGATACATTTGATATTTCAACTTGCAGATGAGTCTTCAAACTGTACTTCCTGGTGTTGATTTGGGCCACTTTGAAAAAAGCATGGTGGATGAAGACATGATCAGTGAAGGGTGAGAAGGCTCCCTGTTTACAAATCGAATGACATTCTGTAGCACCAATCAGCTGTCAGTGGCGGTAATTTGAAATTTCCATGGTCAACATCTGTCAAGACTTTAACTGGTAATGTCCCACAAGGTAAATATTGACATGCCAAGTGGATTTATGCATTGTGAATTTTCTGGATTTTTGCCGATTTTTAACGCTAATACATAACAAGTAACAGAATTAATTGTGTACTGATGCCTGTCACACGACATTTTCACATTTGACCAGAGAACTTTAAATCGTCACTGTGGCTATAGTTTTTACTGGATCAGCCCAATTTTTTCCATGATGACTCCTGAACTAAGTTCAAATATTAGGGTTGTTTCAAATTTATGTTATTAAATTATTAATAAAATAAAATAAAAATTTTAATTAATTTTAATAATTTTTTTAATTATTAAAATTATTTTTTTTCTTGCTAAATGTGGTTGAAATAAATATCATACTGATAATGCTGGGTAACATCTCTTGTATTGTTATGCCATTTCTGCGACAAAATTGAGACCTTTTGGAGCAAATATAGGCAAAAAATGACTGATTTGTCAGTACTAGGGCCAAATAGTCAATGCCAAATATGACGAGGTTCATTTAACACAGCTGGTAATTATGAGCAAATTAACTTTCAAGATACAATAAAATGTAAATGGAAGAAAGGAAATTCACATAGATACAATTACATGTTTTTTTCAAAATCTCGACCTCAGTTCAAATCTTCAATGCTTCAAATCATTTATGCATTAATTCACTTTATATCAGTCTAAAACCACATGAAATTAATACTAATTATATCACCTGTAAAAACTCAGATGTTTGTTCCACACACAAAGAATTTCCAAAATGCTTTTTGCATTTGTAACTTTAATGAGACAAATAAAATCTGATTAACTGAGTCAATAGTTAATCTGACTGTTGAGGGTTTCTCATTGTTGTGTGTTTATTGTCAGTCACATTTGCATCATAGCAAATACTTTCTCTTCATTCCATTTCCACTATCTCCAGGACTATAAGTATGTAATTCTCTTTCATATTCATATCAGAGATCTTGTAGGTAGCAAGAAACATGGATTACAGGCACCAAATATTAGCAAGCCCCATACAACCCTCTCCCCCCCCCCCACACACACACACATCAACTCTGGGAATTTCGCACAGTGTGACTCAGAGGTATGCCTCCAACTCTGTTGGAAGATAGGCCTTTCTCACTGTAAGTTGCCACTTTAATTTTTCACCAAACAGTTAACAGTTTAAGTTAGGCAACTTCCAGCTGTCCTCATCTTTCATGGTTGTTAATGTAGCAGAGATCAGCAAATGACCATCAGATATGTTGTCATTGAATTTATTCCTTTTTTTTCTTCTATGTTGTGTTTTGACAAGTGTTGCCTGTTTGCAGACATTGCATTCATGGACTTGAAATCTGACACAGAATATATTCCTCAATGTTATTTAGGAGTTTTCTCAGTAATAATAACTGTTTACAAGTAATATGTGCATCTTTCTAATTACTGCCAGCAAGATCTTGATGAGATGTAGATCCATCCAATTGAACTGACATATATTCTCTATATGGGAGTTGTGTATACCATAAACACCTCTGTGTTATATTTTGGTATGTGTTGTGTACACATTTGTGTATCTTGCTGTCACTTATTACAGGATTAAACATGTCTTTGATCTTTGTATCAACATCAAATTTAAATCCCATTTGATAGATTACTGGGATGACCCACTGATTACATGGAGAAGTTAACCACTGCCATGAAGGAAATTTTTACCAAATGTAGCCTAAATGAGCAGGTTGAAAACAAATTATGTTTTGACACATTTTGAATTTAAGTTTTCTTTATTTTTAAACTTTAATTTGAATAATTTCATAAAAAAATGAATTAAAATAATAAAAAAATAATTAAAAATAGTGTTTAACATATCTAGTTAATGCTTTATACTTCTTTTTATAGGCAGAAGGATTGTCGACTTGGTGCTTTTTACCAGATGGAAAAATATGTACAGGTTAGTGAGATATTGTACTTTTTACTTGTACCTCAGTCTTAAGTCATATGGGGCAAACTGAGGGGAAATTATAAAGGGGGTACCCTTGGTATATAGGCTGTAAAATCTCTATCTGTGCATAGTTTTATCTGTGCCTTCTCAAGAATGTTTGGGGATGGGTATGGTTTGTTCAGATGAGAGCATTCCTTATTTTAACAATGGTTCCATTCCTGACAGGCATCAGTACACAATTAATCACTTCCGGGTCGGTGCCCACGATCTACATTGTTTAGAAATTTGAGAGCAGATCTTTATGGATTTTATGAGCTGTGATTTTTCAGCATTTCTGATACATTTGATATTTCAACTTGCAGATGAGTCTTCAAACTGTACTTCCTGGTGTTGATTTGGGCCACTTTGAAAAAGCATGGTGGATGAAGACATGATCAGTGAAGGGTGAGAAGGCTCCCTGTTTACAAATCGAATGACATTCTGTAGCACCAATCAGCTGTCAGTGGCGGTAATTTGAAATTTCCATGGTCAACATCTGTCAAGACTTTAACTGGTAATGTCCCACAAGGTAAATATTGACATGCCAAGTGGATTTATGCATTGTGAATTTTCTGGATTTTTGCCGATTTTTAACGCTAATACATAACAAGTAACAGAATTAATTGTGTACTGATGCCATCTAGCGGCACAGGAAGTGAAAGTATCACCTTCCAATCCCAGAATGCAGTGCGTTTAACATGGTGTTGTTGTTGTAAATTTGTAACCGCGAAAAGGAGTATTAGAAATGATCTCCCCTTTGTTCTGACATATTATTGCCTTGTCAATTGTCATCACGAGCACAACACGTACGCACGAGATGCGTGTCCGATAACTGACCTGTCCAATAACTGTTCTGACACCTGTAGTTAGTATATTATAAACTTATATTCAGATATACTGTGGAAAGATTTCCGGAGGGAGAGCGGTTGATTCCCTCCCCGATAAACCATCTGATTTGCTCAGTTAAAATAAAGTCCACAATTATCACACAAACCCAGTGAAGGTTTCCTTTTGCAGACTTTCTGGATCCCAAATCGGAAAACTCTCCACTAACTTCGGTCAATATGCTGAGTTTGGATGATAGTAGATTCGGTTTAGCAGACGACACGGATGGAGGATAGCCAGCTGGGTTCCTGTTGACATTTTCAGTCTGTGCTCTGATTTGCAAAAGCACAGTTTTATCAGGATATGCTAATGATGAAGCTAACAAGCTGATATAAACAGTAAAAACGATGCAAATGAAATTATGACGGGGATATCGGAGAAAAACGAACAGAGCTTGGAAAAACAACCAACATATGTCGGCCATACTGTTTACGTTTTGCTGCACTTTGCTACCCTTGCGCACTAAAGAGTTCTACACATTTCAACTAGCGACAAATAACCCGCAATAGGGGTACAGGCAATGATGACATTCATGAATTTGGAGAGTCTACGACTCGTCACAGGCAGCAGGAAACTAAATATTCCTGGCCGCTGTTTCTTACGTTTTTGGTGACAATATTCAAATTTCACAAAACATACGAAAGTTTCAGAATTTTTCCAGCGAACAAAAACAAATAAATTCCCCAAAACGAACTTTCGGCAATGTTAAAGCATACAAATCTTGTCTCCAGTCTGTCAGCGGAGGGAGGGAAAGTTGAACAGCAATTCTTTTGTTCTCGCTCAGGCATGTCAGGGTGGACTGCAACAGCTGGACGTCTTCGTGCTTTGCAACATCAGAACAGTGGTGCGACACCCTCGATTTCCATTATTTTCATTCGGAAGCATTATTCGGTACTAAATTTGGAATATTTAAACAGATAATGAGGATAATGGCATCGTTGTATACCGGTACATTCAAATAGCGATTGATAGTATAACATATAAAAATCTCAAAACTGACTGAAACTTTTGAAGTATATACATGTACCGTTACTATAGTATTTTACTATTGAATTTTATATACCAGTAGCTTGCAGAAATTTCATTTTTGATCTTGGCAATTTAATCTGTCCATGCAAGTTTGGCCATTTTCAACTACGGTATCAAAACTCTTCTGATTTAGGGCCAGAGGTCTACTGATTTTAACTTCAGGGAATCTGTTTAGGCTGATTACCGGGTACATATTTAACTAAAAGAAATCTTTTGTAACCAAAGCAATTTTCGTATTCTTGACAATATAGGGGAGATTGGGGTACAGTGGGACATGGGGCACAGTGGGACAAGCCGTCTAGCTCTTTTGTTAAGAACAAGATGCACAGAACATTACTATCAGCAGAAAGCTATCACCCCCATACAACTTCTATATTGATTACAAGTAAAACCTATCATTGGTAAAAAATTAGGGACACAAAAACTGTTTTTGAGCAGTCCAAGTAAATTTTTAGGACTGAGAATAATAGTTCGTTATGAGAAGTTTTCAGAGGTACTTCATTGCTGTTTTGTTACTACTGAGAGAGAATGGACAAAGGTACACTTTAATTATTACGATTTAATATCTCAGCTGTATGCATTAGTTTTTTGTCATAAAAAGGAATATATCATGCACCTGGGGCAGAGTGGGACACTTTTGCCGGGGCACACTGGGACAATAATAATCAAATGGTGAAATTCCCTTTCATCCAAAAATGCCATCAAAGTGCATTATTTTGCCATCAAAGTGCATTATTTTGTTTCCCTATTTGCTAATCCTATCAGATTTGATGAGTTTTACTGAAGTTTCAAAGTCAAATACTTTCGTCGGGAAGAGAATCACACAAAATATTTTTTTCCTCAAATTTGACTCCTGGGAAATATTTTACGTAAAGCAGGGGCCTAAAATATCAACTAACTTTACCACCGCTGTTGAATCTTCTAAACTCCTATGAAACATATTAGTATATACTTATTATAAAATGTATTTTTATTATTGTCCCATCACACCCCAGTGGGTGTCACAGAGTACCCCATAGTGAGGCAAACTGGTACACATTTTTTACGTTTTTAAAACAGAATTCTGGAGAAAAGTATAAAAGATATTTCAGATTTTTTTTGTGTGACTATGTCATAATAAGTATAAGTTATAAGTAGTAGCGTCACCGCAAAATGAGTCCTATTTCACCCGGATGTAACTATGACGTCACTTCCGGTTTGGTTGAATGAGGCGTGACCTTTGTACATGTCCAGACTTGTCTGTGTGTGTTGATGTACTGGGGTTTTTCCCCACAATGGCGGCTAATGGTGGTTAATGGCGGCTAATGGCGGCTAGTCCGCCATGTTGGAAAATGGCGGCTAATGGCGGCTAATGCGCCATGTTGGAAAATGGCGGCTAATAAAATGGTGGATAATGGCGGCTAATGGCGGCTAATGGGTGACTGAAGCGTGACCTTTGGACATGTCCAGACTTGTTTGTGATGTACTGGGGTTTTTCCCTGGCATGCCGCCATGTTGTAGCCGCCATGTTGTAGGCGCCATTTTGTAATGTTAATGTATACGGGGAATACCTAAATAGACGTTTTGTGACCGAGGGGGGTCCCTAGTGGACCGATGGGGTCGAGTGAGGTATCAAAGTGAAGCATTCGTGAAGGGGCATCTGATGGGCTGGGTGTGGGGTTGAAATATCGGCATTCTGCGCATGCGCGGTGGCCAAAGGGTATGAAAATAGACGTTTTGGAGCTAGGGGAGCCACTAATGGGCCGATGGAGTCATATGAGGTATCAATGTGAAGCATTCGTGACGGGGCATCGGACTGGACTAGCGGCTCGGGCGTTGTCACCATTCTGCGCATGCGCGGTGGCCACAAGATGGCGGATAATGGCGGCTAGTGACCGGAAAGACCCGAAGGTGGCGGCCATTGGCCGCCATTGTGGGAAAATGGCGGATAATGGCGGATATTGGGCCCTTTCACCCGGATGTAATGACGTCACTTCCGGTTTATGGTGGAGGTCATGAGGAGGTGTGCGCAGGAGTGTTCTCAGCCAATCAGAAGCGAGTATTTTGACCCGGTGCATTATGGGACATATCCAAGATGGTATAACAAGTGCCCATGACTCACACGGTGTATAAAACCCTACCGAACAGGTACACTATAAAGCCACCTCTCTAACCGTTCCCTTTTCATTCTCCACCATGGCAGCGAGCGGAACAGAGCTTGCGTTATTCCAACTGACGTCCGACGTCTACCTCATCGTCAATGACGATCACCTGGAGCTCGTCCAAGACGCACCGCAGAAGGTGAAGATTTTGTTATCGCTATCAGGCTGGACCCTATTGACACGATTGTTACAGGGAAAAGAGCCCGAAAGGAATTTCATGCACGTGGAAGTCGGTGTGCACATACGCACTGCTGGAGAGGATTCCCTTTTTCCCCGGTTGGAACAGAGTGGAGGTACCTATATCACACTCTGTCCACCCTTATGGATGGCACTGAAAGATGTACTCCCCGAGGTGGATGACTTACTACACCCCGAGGTGAAAGAAGGGACTGTGGCTACCCGGAGGCTTACACCTGGCTGCACCCTATTGTTGTATCCCAAACGAGTGGACCTCATCGATAGCGGACTTAGGTGTTGGTGTACGACTGAACCCAAAGCGCACGTCTCTTTGTCACCGGAAGGATGGACTACCTTGAAACGGGTGTTGTTGGGTGACCTGCACGGTGATAGCATTCACCTGTGTGACGACGTCTACATTTTCTGCGGTCCCTATTTTGCTCGACACCTCTGTCTGAAGCGAGGTGGTTTTACCCTGGACCCTGATCTATGGACGGCTTTGGAACAAGTAGTCCCCATTGTCGATAAGGTACTATCTCTATAGGACCCACATAACCCATCAGAATAGTACGTATCACGGACTACACCCGTAGAGCTACATCTAGGCGCGCATGTGTGACCTGGTCTATAAAACACGTCTCTCTGGATCCTACACCTTCATTTCTACGGTTGCAGAGCCATGACGGACATCCAGCCCTATGCGACTCGCATTTTACAGCATGCCACCGTGGTTAATTCACTCACGGGTTACCGAGCAGTGGTCCGGTCCATGTTTGCAGATGGCGACGACAACGAGGAGCGACGCCAGATCCTGAACGAGTTCACAGAAGCGGTCCTCGACACAGTGCACTCGATGGAGAGGTGTGCCATCACTCACCACTACTGGACTATGACAGCCATCCTTGATGCTCGGGCTATGGATCACGAGCGCTCACGCCGGAACCAGCGACGGCTGGTTGGCCTCACAATAGTCTGCGCCCTATTCACCCTGGCGCTGTGGCATTGACAGTGGGACCTGACTATAAATACGAGGGTCAGACACAGTGTGTGTCATTCACCGTTCGACATTGGATCAAGCATGTCACCAGTCCTACGAGCCATCCTTCCCCTTACACCCCGGGTGGGGTTACACGTCTATGAAGATAAAGTCACCCTCGTGGAATACCGTGGAGATGTTTGCTGGTCGCCCGCTGAGACCGTATCGAATACGGTTACGCTACACCGTGACGGCTGGACCAAATTTAAACGGGTGTTGAGCGGCGAGCTCGACGGACACCTCATCCACATAGACAATGCCATCTACGTATACCGTGGACCCTTCTTCCCACGCCTGGGCCGCTACCAAGACCCTACGCGAAGCTTCACCCTAGACCCCGATCTGTGGACAGCCTTCGAGAAAGTGGTGCCTATCGTCGACCAGCTGTTTACACCGGACGGGCGGTCATCACACCAGTTGGAGTGGGCTCGTGCCCTGAGAGAATCGGCGGCAGAACCCAATGAACAAATGTCTAGCCATGAACCAGACGACGATGCCATTGATTACCCGGCTAGACTCAGTCAGCCCAGTGACATGACCACCTGATCCTTTGATCTCACGGGGTTCTCCCTATAAATACGAGAGACAGTCAAATCTGGTACCATTCACGTATTGACGACCATGACGGAGCATATAATACTGGCGTATCTCAGCTTAACCCCCGAGGTTTTCCTGCACGTGTATGCGGATAAGGTCGATATCATGGAGGAGGTGGGAGACATCTGTGATGCGGATCCTACACAACCGTGCCCGGCCCACATTCGTCTGTCCCTGGAGGGCTGGACCAAATTCAAACGGGTGTTGTCTGGTGAACTGGACGGCGACCTCATCCACTTGTGTCACGATGTGTACATCCGACGCGGCCCTTTCTTTGCTCAATTGACTCGGCTAGATGGAGGTACAGTGCATTTTACCCTTCACCCTGATCTATGGTCTTCATTGGAAGATGCCGTGGTAGATGTGGATCAAGTGCTTATCAAGCGGTCATCAGACGACTGGTCATTTACCATGGACACTGTGGAAGCCCACGAAGAAAATCAGAAAGAAACTCCGGCCCAAGATATACCCGTTATAAATAAACGATAGAGCCAGGGTCCATCATCATTTTGTCACCATGAAGCGCTGGGAGAAGGTGTTGGATAACTTATACTACAGTCCCGACAGTCCGGCGGCCTAAAGTGCATTGTCGGCTCTCTATCGAGCGGCCAAACCCCAGGGGATACAACGTGCCCAAGTCCGAGATTGGTTAAGAAAACAAGACACCTATACCTTACAGCGATCTGTCCGTCGCCATTTTCTACGGAACCGGGTCATCGTGGGAGGAATAGATGCCCAGTGGCAAGCGGATTTGGTCGATATGAGCGCCTTTGCCAAACACAACGATGGGAATCGGTATATCTTGACGTGCATCGATATCCTATCGAAGTATGCGTGGGTGGTACCCATCCGGACGAAAACGGGGGCGAATCTCATAGCGGCGTTCAAAGACATCTTCAAGACCGGGCGCAAACCTTTGTATTTGCAAACCGACGAAGGCACGGAATTCCTCAACAGACCGTTCCAACAGTTTCTGAAAGCCCAGAAGGTGTTTTTCTTCCATACGTACAACGAGACCAAGGCTTCCGTGGTGGAAAGGTTCAACAGGACATTCAAAGGCCGTATGTATAAATATTTCACCTATAAGAATACAAGGCGGTACATCGATGCTCTCCCGAAACTTGTGAGTGGTTACAATCGAGCCTATCACCGGAATATAGAGAGAGCCCCCATTACCGTGACCCAGCGCAATGAAGCCCAAGTCTGGCGTGTCTTGTACCCCAGGCCATCGCAGCGAACGCCGAAGGCGGTGTACACGGTCGGGGACCCTGTACGGATCAGTAAAGTCAAAGGTCAATTTGAGAAAAGTTACTTGCCTAACTGGAGCGATGAGCACTTCCTGATTAAACGGCGCCTACCCCGACAGCAGCGAGTCTATGAACTGGAAGATCTTCAAGGGGAACCGTTGCTAGGGACGTTTTACGAGACGGAATTACAGCCTGTCGTAAAAACACAGCAAGACTACTACACGGTGGAGCAGATTTTGAAAACGGAACGTCGACGTGGCAAACTGTTTCATTTCGTCAAATGGCAAGGCTGGCCCAGTTCCTTCAATTCCTGGGTCGCTCCAACCAGGTGAAACGACTATAAAGCCAGGCACCACTACCGTCATCCTTCATTCCACGTTCGACCACGGTGCTATGGACAAACAGCAGCTGCCTCTGAACACAGCGTCTCCCAAAACGCGCAAAGCGCAAGTGGGCTTTGTGGTGATATTGCTAACCCTGTTGAGTGTGTTGTACGGAGGTGTGTTTTACGACGTAGCCTATGTCAGCACGCTACTTAACCAACTGAGAACACCAGCCATCAGTGAATCCAGTCTACAGATAGCACCAGTCAACCCCGTATCGAGCCCAGTCACCACCACACCCCGTGTACAAGCCACGTCGAGCTCCACACCAAGCTCAACACCTACACCAAGTACACCCACTACGTCTGAAAACCCACCGGCTTTCATCCCTCACAGTGAACAGACAACGACGACCGACGTTGTACCCACCCCCATCATCCCTCGCAGTGAACAGACAACGACGACCGACGTTGTACCCACCACTCCAGTTCACTCGTACGAAATTTACAAGAGCGGGTTACCACGACAACGGATACACCTCGTACCATGGACCCTCGGTGGCAGCATCCCTTCACGTGTCTCATCGCAGGACCGACGGGCTCCGGCAAAACGCACTTCGTCCGGAGGCTCCTTCAACACGCCGACAGCATGATCACCCCACCCATTGCCCGAGTCGTGTGGTGTTACGGAGAATGGCAGGCAGCGTATGCAGCAATGCCCCACATCACGTTCGTGGAAGGCCTACCTAACCTGACCGATTTGGAACCCGACACCTTGGTGGTTCTGGATGATCTCATGGCGGAGACGGATGCGCGGGTCACCCAACTCTTTACCAAAGGCAGCCACCATCGACGGCTCAGCATCATCTACATTGTGCAGAATCTGTTCAGTAAAAACAAAGAACATCGGAACATCAGCTTAAATGCCCACTACCTGGTGGTCTTCAAAAACCCGAGAGATACCACTCAACTGCTGCACCTGGCGAGACAGATATATCCCGGCCGCACACCGTTTGCGTTGGAAGCCTTTAAAGATGCCACAACCCCTCAGCACGGGTATATGCTCTTCGACCTCAAGCAAGCCACCCCCGACCACCTTCGACTACGGACCGGCATCTTTCCCGGAGAGGCCCACCACGTGTACTTGCAAAAATAATGTAAACACACCCACAGTGGCGGCCCCAGCTGGAGTATGTGTGTTTGATGATGGAGATAATAAAAAGAATGAATACCACGGCATGGTTGACTTTGTCTCTGAGGTAGATACAAAGAGCAGAGTTGTGGGTTCTGGCATTAGTTGTACATGATGTCTTCGCGAGTACGGAAGCACGCTCCTACGCTCCGTGTATTGAAGACGGCCCCACCCGAGTTGGTCCGAACCATTGTACGCGGTGCGGACCCTGACCTTGTACGCTGTCTGTGCGAGATCGGGTACAACCTGTTAAAAGGTAACGTACCACTGACTCCGGCTCCGAAGACCAAGTTGGCCGAGCATAAGACAGGTCTCCGAACCCTAGTCCAGAAGCGGGTCCCTCAAACACAAAAGAAAAAGGTGTTACAGAAAGGCGGCTTTCTCCGGGCCATCTTAGCACCGTTGGCCGCTTCCGTGTTGGGTCCGGTATTCGGTGGACTCTTCGGCCGACAATGAACCACACGAAAAAAATGGTCCTCGTCGAACCACGGTTCCTTCAAAACTTCCAATCGCCCTACCCTGTCCCACCTACGGTGAAGACCATAAACACCCTCGATGGAGAGATGCAACAGAGACCGGGGTTAAGCGACAGTGAGAAAGTACAACGGTACAATGAGACGCTTCAACGGTACATGACGTTCATGGACCAATACAAAACCCTCTCTACCCCCCCACCACCACCACCACCACCACCACCACCACCACCATGGGACACACCGCCGACCTCAGCACCGCTCCAACAGCCGCCATTACCAGGGGTAGCCCCCACAGCCCCACAGTGGGTGGAAGACGAAGTGCTGAAGAGTGTACCTGCGTCGTTCAAGAAACAAGCTGGCCTGGTATTACAACGGATGAAACAGA